>LR751446.1:41283-125235 GCA_902729485.2 Mus minutoides | reverse complement strand
AGGCTGAGTGTCCTGCAGTACCAGGAGGCTATGCTGAGTGTCCTGCAGTACCAGGAGGCTATGCTGAGTGTCCAGCAGTGCCAGGAGGCTATGCTGAGTGTCCCACAGTGTAGGATGCTAGGCTGAGTGTTCCGCAGTGCTAGGAGGCTAGGCTGAGTGTCCCGCAGTGCCAGGAGGCTATGTTGGAAGTGGCCTAGAAGGTATCATTGGTTTAAGTTTACAGTGGAATTAAGTTTGTGCTTTCATTAAGTTGTAAAAGTCAGATACAATTATCGGTATATTTTTACTAACATTAGCATTAGATTAGCTATGAGTAAGGGATTAAACTATAAGAAAAAAAAAAGAAACTCTTCTAACGTGTTAGTTTTAAGAGAGCAGAATGATTGATGGCCATACTGCAAAACATTTTCAAGTCAATTTTGGCAACTTAATATTTAAGACAGAACAGTTTTAAAACAAAACAAACAAAACCACTTCAAACTTGTTCTATTCCCAGTTTTTCCTTAGAAGGCTGAGTAACCTTGTACACTAACCTTTTTAATGTTTTTGAAATGCTTTGCCTGCATATATGTCTGTGTACCACAAGCATCCAGTGCCGACAGAGGCCAAAAGACAGCATCAGATCCCCCTGGGATTCAAACCTGGGTCTTCTCCAAGACCAGCAAGTGCTCTTAACCACTGCGTCATCTCTCCAGCCTGCTTGCCCACTGACTCAGTGTTAATGATGCCTGGTTATTCCCATACAAACTTTATTCAAGAAATGAATGTGTGCATATTTTAAACCACTAGGGACATGACATTCAAGAGTTTCCTCTGGATTAAGGTAACACTAAAAGCACAGATTTTAAATTTTAACAAATGCTTGTGTTAGTGGATCACATAAAAAAATAAATCAGTGCATTATCTAAAAAATGCAGATAATTATGTGTTCCCTTAGCCTCCTGGAAATTCTATCTATTCCTGTGACTAGCACACTCCTTCTACAAAGCATAGGAAAACTTGAGAAAAAAAAAGTCTTCTCTTTCTTTATTATTTCTATGTGTGTATGTTGGGGCGCAACCACTTGCCAGCCACAGTATACATGTGGGGGTCATATGACTATGTGCAGAGTTCACTCTTTCTACCCTGAGTAAACTTACTCCACCTGGCCTGCTGGGACATGCACTTGTATCACTAAACCATCTCTCTGGGAGTGTTTCATTTTTCACATTGTTATGTATCTGTGTGGTGTATCTGTGTATGCGTACACATGTTAACATGTTTATAGGGGTGTGTGTGTGTGTGTATATGTGGCATGTGGAGACCTGTAGTTGCCTGCAGGTATATTCCTCATTGTACTTGACTTTACTCATAAAGACAGGATCTCTCACTGAACTTGGTGTAGTATTCCTACTTTAACTGGCAAGCCAGCCTGTGGGTGGATCTTGTCACTGCCTCCCACGAGCTGGAATTACAATTGGTCACATGTCTATCTATATTTTACATGGATTCTGAGGATCAGAACTTTGGTCTTCATGCTTGCAGGGCAAGCTGTTTATCCCCTGAGCCATCTCTGTAGCCCACTAAACATGTATGTATACGAGGTCTTAAGATTAATAGGTGTGAGCATATCAGCATATGGTTTATCATTTAGAGAGACATTCAGGAAACAAAATCTTCAGGGATAATAGCATTTTAGTGGCTTAATTTTTAAATTATGTGTATGCATGTTCATGTGTGGTGCAGTAAATATCATTTGGGGGTTTCTGCCCCACCTTAGATCATTTAGTTCCCAAATAAAAGACACAAAACTTTTATAGTTATAATAAGTCTTAAGGCACTAGAGCTGGGCAGATATCAATGCTCTATGCTATTTTGTCTATTTCCCTATCATTAACCCTGAGATATCACTTGCCATGTTCTGCCTAGGCCACTCCTACTCCATCAGGTTGGTCCTTATGGCTATGAGCTCACAGTAACCCATAGCAACTTCTTTTATTCCCTCTCTACCTCATAGTCTCTCCTCTGACCCCAAGCCCTTCATTGCAGCCCCTCTCTTCTGCACAGCCTAGACTGTAGGTATCTTTATTAACCAATCAGCAACAACTTGGGGGGGGGGGCAAGGTATGCACAACAAAAGCTGGCATGGGTGAGGATCTGCTCATCTTGGAGCAACCAGATCTTGGGGTACAGAATTTATCATTTGAATACAAGCAGCACCAGACCAAGCTCCTACAAGTATGTGTATACCTTTGAACTCATCAGTTCACAGACGTTGGAGGCACTGGATGTGCCTGGAGCTGGAGTTATGAGTTACCCAACATGGGTGCTGGGGAATGAACTCTGGTCTTCTGCAAGAGCATTGTACACTCTAAACCTCTGAGATCTCTCTCTCTCTCTCTCTCTCTCTCTCTCTCTCTCTCTCTCTCTCTCTCTCTCCCCTCAACAGTAGCTTTCTGCATCATGAATCTTGCATGCCAGGTAGTGGCAACTAATTGCTGAGCGTCTTTTCATCTTAACTAAGGATCAAATGTTTCTACTCTGTTGCTGACTTCAGATCTAGTCATCTTCATGGATGAACAGTAGCATGTCACTGGATAGAGAGCCCAGCCCTGTGTTAAAAGCCTGTCACATCCCTAGCATTATTAGTATCTGCTGGAGTAATATCCAATCGAGAAACGGGACAGTGGAAAGTCGGGATTGGTGAAGGTGAGAAAATGTTAGCCACTAGAAGTTCCTAGATGTAGAACAGAGCGGCAGTGAGAATCAGACGCACACTTAAAGCATCAAAGTTCAAATCTCTATCATTCATAATCCAAGATTAACTTATAGGTGAGTAGTCTACTATCAGGGCTGATTAATGAAGAGCATAGTTAAGTAGTTCAGAAATTCTCTCATGAGTATCCCAAACCAATTCTTTTTGCCTTAAAAAAATACCATCCAATATTCTTATCTTAACAGACTGCTCCTCCTGGCCTCTAATCCAGGTTCATTTAACAGTCATTTGTGGGGTCAGCCACCTGGGGTGACGTACATACGAAGCCATTGCAGCTACTACAGAGCTAGCATATGTTACTCCGTTCATTGTAAGACAGTCCAGACTGAGAAAGGCTGGGAAGCCCTGCATTAACATTTGTAAAAGGTGGAGGTTTAGAACCACTAGTAATATACTCATAGGATAGAGGTCCTGAAAACCAGAAAGCATTCTTATTAATTTTGTGGGCCTGGGGCTGTCTGGCATGTAGCCTGACTCTAATCTGATGTGCCCGAGGTAGCCAGGACATAAGGGCCGCTGTGTGAGTGTGCAGGTGATTCGTCTGTGTTTCCAGATTTTTCTCCTGTTATTCTCCTTTACTATTATTTCCTTTTGGCCTGAGGATAAGCTGGCAGTCTGGCACTGCCGCTTCCCACGTGTCTCCTTCCTGCCAGTTTACAGGGGAGTGTTTAGGAGAAAATCTGCCAAAAGCGTTCTTTTTCCCTCCCAGATTAAATACATTACATCTGCTTAACATATGCAGTCACTGCTGGGCCAGGGAATCACACAGTATTCATTTGGGGGAAGGCACTAAGTCCTGGCTCTTCTGGGCTACATCCTTGGATTAAAATACTGGCTAGATCCACCATTTACAGCCAAGTTATCTCAAGAAAGTCACTTAATTTTTCTGTTTTCTTCTCTAAAAATTGAAGGCAATACTTAACCTTGTGTGGTTTTGATAGATACTGAGTGATCTTAATGCTGGCAAGGAGCAGTAAAGGGAATCAGGGACTCAAGAACAGCACAGGCATTATTGAAGAACAGGCCTGTAGAGGGGCTAGAAAGCAAGACCCATAGCCAGGGACCCACTACAAGGTTGGGCTATTGGCAGGATTAAAACGAGGACTGAAATGCTTCCATGTTCAACTTGTGGTCAGCCATCGATCCTTAGGGAGGTGTCTTAAAAACTGGGTGACTGAGCCGGGCGTGGTGGCACACGCCTTTAATCCCAGCACTCAGGAGGCAGAGGCAGGCAGATCTCTTGAGTTCGAGGCCAGCCTGGTCTACAGAGTGAGTTCCAGGACAGCCAAGGCTACACAGAGAAACCCTGTCTCGAAAAGACAACAACAAAAACCTGGGTGACTGGTACGTCTCTGGTAGCTAGCTATTTTTCACGGTCTGAAGGTCAGAGAGTGCAAGAATCTAGACAAACTATTTTACTGCATGAATTGTTACTGTTTAATCCAAATGGTAGAGCTTTCCAAAATGACATGGTTCTAGTTAACATTTCTGACTTGTTTCCACTAGCTAGGCAAAACAAAAAACAAACAAACAAAAAGCAATAGAGGCATAGCTGTTGCTCTTGTAGCTTGTTACTAGACAAGGTCCTCACTAAGAAGAGGCTTTTGGAGTCTTAGGCATCAGAAAATTTGAACTATGCTTGCTGTTAGAATGTTTTTTTTTTTTTGGTGGTGTCCTTGATAAAGGAGTTTAGTTTCTTGATTACAAAATAGCCTAAAAAAAACTAAGATGGCAGGGCCCAAAGACTGCCACAAACAGGAGCGAGCCAGCCCTGGCAGTCAGCATCCTAGGCTGGGTACCGCCCCCTAGAGTTGGAATGTCAGCAGAGTTCATTTGCTCGGGCTCAAAGGGTTTTGGGCTGCATCTCAGACCGACCACTCCAGACTGGTTTATAGAGAAGAAGCATTCTTCCTGGAAGAAGAGAGGTTCCTCCTTTCTTGGCAAAAAATGAGGCCCAGAAGATTGCCCTTCTACAGAACACTTGCAAATAAGGCCATTTGAGTTAAAGAATATGGTAATTATTTTTGTGATATCATTCCTGAAGAGATGAGAACAAATGTCAACTCACCCTAGATAGGAAACTAATGACAGATCAAAGTACGGATAGCACCAAAGCCAAACTTGGTGAACCAATGTTTTTTATTGAGATTATTTACAGGGATGTGGTCGAGGGATTAGTTACAGGAACAGAAATGTCTCAAACAGCTGTGTTACCGCAACATGTTGGATGGGGTTCTGTCATAGTGCCCCAGTTAGTATGAGACTCTTACAGTTTGTCTGGTTTTTCTTTGTTTAGGTAGTTTGGCTGCTCTCTCTGCTCCTTCCAGGATGCCTGAAGGGTCTCTTTCTTCCAGGCTGCTGGGGCTGAGTCTCTTCTAAGCAGCTCGTCTGAGCATCTTCTTTGTAGCTTAGCTGGAAGAGAGACTCCTAGTAGTCTCTACTGTTTCTATACTTTTGGGGGAGGAGAGGACTAGTGAATGGGGTCAGTTTAAGGGACTTCCTAAAGCCATTTAGAGTTGTTTCCTTCCTGTTTGAAGGAGCTGTCTTGCAGGATGGAGAACTTCACCTCTTCTTAGAACAGCCCATTGTTTCCCCTCTGTGTAAGCATCGTTTCCTAAAATACCCTGTTGTTTCACCCCCTTTTCATATCCTATGTCTGAAGATATTTCCTTCCAAGGTGGAAGGTTTTAACCATAGAAGAAACTGCTACACAACAGATGGCCCTTTTCCTCTAGGGTAGTGGCCCTCAACCTTTGAAGTGCTGCAAGCCTTACTTAATATATCTCCTCATGTTATGGTGACCTCCAAGCACAAAATTACTTTGTTACTACCTCATAACTGTAAGTTTGTCATTGTTATGAACTGCAATGTAAATATCTGATATGCAGAATATCTGATAGGTGACAACCCCCCCCCCCCAACAAAGGATCAGAACCATTAGTCTGGGTATCTTCAAGCTTTAAAATGCTGTTGATAATAGAGACCTGAGGGATTGATGTGGGAAGGCCCAGTCCATTCTGGGCAATGCCACTCCTGAACTGGGGAGCAAGAGAAAGCAGGCCGAACAAGCCATAGGGAGCAAGCAAACCAATAAGTTGTACTGTTCCATGACTCCTGCTTTAGTTCAGGGTTTCAGGTTCCTGGCCTGACTTCCCAGTGATGGAAGAGTGACTGACCTAAGAGTTGTAAGCTGAAATAAGCCCTTTACTCCCTAGATTACTTTTGGTCATGGTGTTTTTACCACAACAATACAAACTCTAAGACAGAGATTGCTACCAGGAGCAGGGGCTATTGCTGTGACAGAACTGACCACCTGTTTTCAGGAGAAATGTGGTATTTGAGTTTTTTGTTGAGAGGTCTCTTGTGGGAGCTAAGAGGATAGACCTGAATGCAGAGCAAATGGTGGAGCTTAGGAAGTTTGAGAGTCCCTTAAAGACTCCCTCAAGTCATTGGATAAGCCAGCTGGGGGTGAAGATTAAAAATGAGAACAGAGCCAGTAATGTAGACCCTGGTCAGCTGGAACTGAGACAGTTTGTGGTGATTAAGAAGAAACTAGTATCATCAAGGTGACATCTGGGAGGCGTTTCCTCGGAGTCAGCAAACAGACACTGTGGTCTTAGGTAGGGTGTATGTATGTGTCGGGAGCAGGGAGGACAAGACTATACCTCATACTGGCAGCTGAACTTGGTAATGTGTAAGATTCTCAGGTAGTACTGGTTTTGAAGGCATAAGGGGCCACTAAGAGTAGCTGAGGTTTGCCTGTGAGAAGCCAGGAGAGGACACTGGTGACGGTGCAGCCTCAGTTACCCTAGAAGTTCCAGGACTGAAGGGGTCGTGGAGAGAATTTGAGGCCTTAGCACCATGGGGCAGAGTAAGAGTCCCTTAAGAGAGCCCAAAAGAGGTTATTGGTAAAGGCACAGCCATGTGGCAGTGGAGAACCTAGCATTTTGGAAATGAGTTGCTAAGGACAGCAGTAACTGTATAGTGGAACCAGCCTGAGCCTACAGCTCAGGTGTGCTGCAGATATCAGAACTAGAGATACAGAACCCTTTGAAACCTAGATCTTCAGTCGCGGACATCAGACATTAGGCTATTTACACGGTTGGACTTTGGTTTTGCTATGATTTGAGTGTGACTATGCCTGGGGAAAGTACGAAAGTGTTTAGCTTGTTTTTATTTTACAGGAACTCAGAGGCTTTGGATATTTTAGAGAGGCTTTCAATGGTGAGATTTGGGGGGTGTTTTTATAAAGAGACTGAACTTTGAAAGGGCTTGAATTTTTAAAGACTGTGGGACTCTAAAAGTTTGGAATGTGTTTTATATTGAGGTATTAGTATTAGTATGAGATCTTATGGATGACAATGGCAAGAAGTATAATTACCTGCTGATGTGTTTGTATGTGACAAGGGGTCAGCTGTACTGGGTTTTTGTTTGTTTGGGGCTTTTTTTTCTGGACAACAGGATGCAAGCTAAAGTTACCTTACAAGGGGAACTTCAATTGAGAAAATATCTCCCTCAGATTGGTCTGCAGGCAAGCCTGGAGAGGATTCTGTCATGATTCCTTTTGGTCATAGTTTGTCACAGCATCAGAGAAGTAACAAATACATCCAGTAAGAAAATAATACTGCCTAAGAGTCCCTCTTCCATGCATATGTATTTTTGAGTAATCCTTCCTCTCTTCTGGTGTAGGTATTGGATGTGAGCAGAGAAGGCAAAGAGGAAGTGTTCTACGGACCTACACTGCCCTTTGCTTCCAACGGAATAGCGGCGTGCTTCCTTCCGGCTCCGTACTTCACGTGCCCCAACCTTCAGACTCTGCAAGTGCCTCACCACAGGATCGGCACTGTCTGAGAAGCCAGCGTCGGCAGGAGGCCGACCGAGACCCTGACATCTGGATGCCCTGACCACAAGATCGGCACTGTCTGAGAAGCCAGCATCGGCAGGAGGCCAACCGAGACCCTGACATCTGGACGCAGGGCATGGACATTCTCAGTGCTTCCCTGTCGTGTCTTACAGGTCTAAAATTGTGCTAAATACTAGCAAAAAAAAAAAAAAAAAAAAAAAAAAGAACAATTTTCTAAAACATATTATGGAGAACTTTGTCACTTCTTTCAGTGTGTGTTAAAACATACAATATGTGTGATTTTTATTGTGGTGCGTCTTAGTGCCATCCTATGGCACGGTATAGTTTTGTGGCTCTTTAAAACTCTTCGTCGCCCTGTTCTACTTAGTGCCGTCTGGGATCACGTGACACTGTCGGTAAGGCACCGTACACACCAGGCATCAGGTTTCTCATAATCTTCAGTACTTAGGGTTTTTTGTTACTCCAACATCAGTGTGTCACTTTTCAAACTTAGCGTTCTGCATCTCTCCTCAGCAGAAGTCCAGCAGGATGACATCATATTCACTCTAAGTGCCACGTTTCATTCAAGGTGTTCAGAGTAAAGGATTTGGAAAAGTTAGATTTCCAACCTTGGTTACTCTGACCTTGTTTCAGAACTTTATAGGGCTAGGCTTCTCACCCTTGGAAGAGGATAATTACTCATTTCCACATTTACTAAAAAGAATGCCGTGAGGATTTGGCAAATGCTCAGAACTTTGCCTAAGGTGAAAAAAAGTGTTACTTATATTCTAAAATGTTTTGCTATCTGTAGAGCCCTGTAACTGAACCATTTTATTTCCAAATTTATAAATTTTGAGATGGAGTGTTGAGATGGTCTGAGAGCATTGGGAAGGCGCTACACCCATCCTGAGCGGGAACGCCAGAGATCCCGAAACTTGGACAAATTCTTGCCTCAAAGAATTCTCTTTAATGTCTCATCTACGGTTTAAAAACATTACCTGTAGAAACCATGGCACCACAGAAGGTATTGACATAAGTCTGAACTGAGAGCCTACAGCCAGCAGTTCTAATGACGTTTCCCAAGGTGATAAAGGCAATGCCGATCTTGTGTACTTGGAGGGTTCTCCACCACTGCTAATATTTTTTTTTATTACTACCCCCTTTTAATAATGAATAATTCTTTTAGTCTAGAGTTTTGGGTTTGATTTATCTCTAACTAAAAATAAATCATCTTAACAATCACATTTGTTTTTTTCTAACCTTGCCAGGGCGTGAGGTCATTTCTCTTACATGGAAAGCTGCTTTCTCTCAGCTGCTTAAGTCAGTTGCTTATGTCTTAGAAGTTGTCTGTTTTACTCATGCAATCACTTATTTTATATCATCATAAGCCAATGAAAAAATACTTTTCTTCTCGTTCAGGGTGGCCTTCAGTTGGCTATGTAGCGACGCTGGTCTCCAACGCATGACCCTCTCCAATAAAACAACCTTTTTATCTTAACAAACTTACTAAGTTTACGCATTACTGTATGATACCAAAAGCACTGTTTTACAAATATAAATGCTCTCTGGTTGCTTGGGTTAAAGAACAGGAAGTGATAGAAAGGATAAGGAAGAAAGGTAAAAGGATTTCAGACAGAATAGGGATCATTTGGACAGGTGAAGCAGGTAAGTGGGGAGTGGTGTTTTAAAAGTGGCCCATGAGCCTTCAGAGATAAACGTAATCCATCTGTCAGGACAGTGCCTTCCTGCCTTTCTGATCTGTTTCAACACAGATCTAAATAAGAAGTGCTGCAGATGTACTGAACTTTCTACTTGATACATGGATTTTCTCTCTAGTAGCTTTTCGTTGTAAAATCATTAACTTGTATTTATGTTCTCGGTCCTATACCCAGTGAGTGTAAGGAAATGTCTTAAAAATAAGCTTGCCTGACAGACAATGCACATAACCCTAGAATGTTTCTGTATCCATTTCTAACCATTCACTAAAGTCAGCATCAATTACCAATTTCTCCTTGATGGTCTTCATGAGATACTTTTTGCAATTTGGACAGATTCTTCACGTCTATAATCAAAGAACAGCATCAGACGTGTCACACTCCTTTACTAAAGAGAAAAAAAAGACTGTATAATTGGATCCCTTTTCTCAGAACCATCTACAATGAAAAAAATCCGTGAAATTGCATTTGGTGTATATAAACAAATTCTATCTGAACCACTCAGCTATATCTACTATTTAAGTGTAGTATCCTATAGCGATTTATTTTTCATTTTCAGTCTTTAGAATTAAAGATTGTATTTTACTTTCCATTTAAGACGTAATGGAAAGATTAAAACATCAAGTAAGGATTTTACTTATGACTAAATAAGAAGTTTCAATGATTCTACTTTGAGAGGAAAAGCTAGCAAAAACACAGCTTCTACCTACAATGCAAGAAGCAATAAAACCCCGAATCTCTAAACATAAAATGCCAAGTAAATTACAATTGTGGCTCTTTCTGTCCCCTCCCCTTGTTTGCCTCATACCTAATGTGCATGAGTAGTGTCCCTTCAGCTACTGCAAAAGTTAAAACCTTCAGTTGTTTTGAACACAAAGTATAAATGCAAGAGGGAGAAGACAGATTCTAAGTAACATGGCTCATCTTTATTTTCAATCTATATTAGTGGGCACAATGTACATTAAAGGAGTACATTACATTTTATATACCTATCTCATCTTTATTATATGCAAACCACCTATAAATTACATATGAAATATCTATAATATAATAAACTATAGTTGGAATTTTGCACAACAAAGTTCTAAGTAAGGACTGGGAGTGGATCTCAGTTGGAAGAGTTGTCTTGCGTGCAGGATGCCTGGATTTCCATCACTAGTAGTACATTAAACTGGCTGCGGTGGCTCATGCTTGTAATCCCTATATGCTTGAGAAGTCTTGGCTACCAAGAGAGTTCAAAGAAGCCAGCCTGAAAACAGATTCTGACCCTGTCTTTCATAAATGAGTACAATAATAAAATCAGTAATAAAATCATAATCACGTGGTATTGCACTGGGTAACGTCAGCAGTGCAGATGATTACAGTGAAAACACAAATCCCGTGTCTAATCAAATATAAGAAAGAATGTGCTATTTTCTTAGAAATCTAGACTGATTGTTTTAACCAAATCAAGCACATTGTTTATGCTGCCATTTTACACTCTTGCTTGACTAGGTAATATATTTAACTCTAGGAAGGGGAGGCATTTAGTTTTGCTTAGTGCAGAAAAGATATAGAACTTAGAGATGAGTTCCTTAAGAGTTTCCCAAAATGTAGAAACATATCAGTTTTTATATAAAATCTCAACTGCCAAAGATTCTGTAAGAACTGAGCATGGTTATTGTGATGGTACGCGCCTGACACTCCATCATTCCAGCACTTGGTGTGAGGGAGGATGAGGCAGAGGGTTTTATGGCCTAGGATACCTAGGACAAAATTAACAAGAGAAGAAAAAAAAAGATATTTTGTGCCAATACCTGGAAATAAGCCCATATATTATTTAAGAACCAAATGTCTTCAAAAAAAAGAAAAGGCCAGGGATATGAGAAAGGTGCTTATCACCACGCCTGATGGCCTGCATTCGATCCCGGGTATCCATGTGGTAGAAGAGAGAATTGACTCTTCCAAGCTTTCCTTTCTCTCTCTCTCACACACACACACACACACACACACACACACACACACTTGTATGTATACCCACACATAAATAGCTAAATCTTTTATTTAAAAGGGTGAAACCACTCTTGGAATATGCACCTATAATCCTGCCATTGGGGTGCCTAAGAGGATTTTGAGTTGGAGTCCGGCCTGAGCTATGGTGAGCCATAAACCAACAGCCAGCTCCTGTGTGGACAAAACAAAATCACCAAGAAAACAAAGCACTAAACAAAACCCCACCAAACTTGTGAGAAGGTCTGGTAGAAGCTAGAGGATAATAACAACTGAGTAATCTAAGAAATACCAATACTATTTTCTAAAATGCTTAGATAGAAAACAAGTCAAATGCAGTCATCTCTCAATGGCTGGGATGTATTCTGAGAAATGCATCTTTAGGGAAAATCACTGTACTTACACAATAGGTGGTAGTCAGTCAAGACTTGTGGCCTCTGGAGGCTATCCCGATTTGTGGTGCTGGTGTAACAAGGCATACTGTTTTACAGCTAGGATTTTTTTTTTTTTTTTTTTTTTTTAGTACTTTTATACATTAGGTATATAATCTAAAACTGAGGGGAAATAAATACACAAAGCACCAAGTCATCAATCATGAATTATCACGTACTTGCATAGGTGGATTGCTATGTATAGTTCTTTGTCCAGCAGGGCAGTGGGCTTATCTGTCCTTGCATTAGTCCATGTGTTGTATGCTATACTGTGATGTTAGTTACAATGGCTGTGTACCTAGGTGTTAGGAACCTCATAGCTCTGCCATCATCTCATGGTCTTACCTGAGTATGTGCATCCCATCTCTTAAACATCATGCACCATATGGTTTTACTTAAGAAAAAAATGATAGGTAAAGATATAGATGTTTACAATTATGTAATCCTTCTAGCACAAATGAACTCAATACTGACTTTTGCAGATGATCCTCCAATTTTTTTCTTACCCATGGAAACCATATAATTAGATGATAATTAAATTGAAGTTTAAATCAAAACCAAATCTTCTGTCTAATAAAACATTTTCATCACTCTGTCGCCCTTCAATCATCTTTTATACCCACACTCATCTGGTGCTTTATGGGGGTTTGATTGGAGCGATCACATATCCAATATGTACATTTTCTTCCTTTTTAACTGTTTTATGTTTCTATAGAAATGAAACTTATTAATTTTTAGCTTTACCATGGAGTGTACCTGGCAGGATCCATGGCTCCAGATACATATGTAGCAGAGAATGGCTTTGTCTGACATCAATGGGAGGGGAAGCCATTGGTCCTGTGCAGGTTTGCTACCCCAGCATAGGGGGATACTGGAGGGGTGAGTGGGTGGGTGAGCATCCTCATAGGCAAAGGGGAGGGAGGGAAGGGTATGAAATAGAGGGCTTGTGGAGGGGTAACCGGAAAGTGGGATATCATTTGAGATGTAAAAAAATGGAATAAGAAAGAAAGAAAGAAGGAAGGAAGGAAGGAAGGAAGGAAGGAAGGAAGGAAGGAAGGAAGGAAGGGAGGGAGGGAGGGAGGGAGGGAGGGAGGGAGGGAGGGAAAGGAAAGGAAAGGAAAGGAAAGGAAGGAAAGAAAGGAAAGGAAGGAAGGAAGGAAGATGGTACAGCAAGCTGGCCAGCTAAATGAACCTGAACTTAGAATAAACAGTGTTGAGAGAAAGCAGGGGAATTTGGAGAAAAGAAACTTGAAAGGAACTGTCCATTTCCTGGCTGTCTGAATTTGGTTTTTACTGCAGTGACAAACACCAAGGGTTTATTTCAGCTTATCGTTGTAGTCCATTATTAAGGGAAGGGCAGGAACTCACTGGGAAATGGAGGTGAGAACTGAAGCAGAGGCCATGGAGGCACACTGCTCCCTGGCATGCTCATTGTGCATTTGTGTACTACCCTAACCACTTATTCAGAGGTGGCATGGATCCAGTGGATGGGGCACTTCTCTGTCAATCAGTAATCAAGAAAACACACTACTGACTTGCCTTCAGGCAATCTGATGGAAGCATTTCTCAACTGATTTTCTTCTTCCTGGATAACTCTGACCAATAAGGACACTGGCCATTGTGAACAGGGCAGCAGAAATATGAACACAGCCATATGAACATGGCTAAGCAACTATCTCTGTTACCCAGGGGCGGTAATAACTAGTTTGACCATAGTCCTATTTTTAGCTTTTTGAGAAGGTCTACTTACTTTCCTTGTGTCTCCATCAGTTTGCACTGTGGTGGTTTGTGAGGCAGTGGGTGTGGGGGAGAGAGGGGAGTGGGACAGAACCCAAGTTCCAATAGAGTTTCGGTGCTCTGGGCGGGCGGACTGTGCATGCTTTTCAAATGGACCCGGGGTGGGGGGAGTCAGTCCCTTAATACAGCCAGACCCTCCCAACAGTTACCTGGCAGCCTAGCCCACTATAAGAGGGGCTGCTTGGCCCCTCCTCCCTCTATTTAAGCTTTTACCTTTCTTACTCTCTCCTCTCTAGCCCTCCTTCTCTCTTTCCCTTGCCCCCTCTCTCCATGTGGTCATGGCCTGTCTCCTCTCCTCCCTTCTCCCTTCTCCCTTCTCCTCTCCTCTCCTCTCCCCTCCCCTCCCCTCTCTTCTCCTCCCCTCCCCTCTCCTCCCCTGATGCTGATAATGGACTGATGCTCTAAATTGTAAACCAGCCCTAATAAAATGTCAGTGTCTCTTCACAGCAATAAAAAACCCTAAGTCATATTCAAACCGTGACTAAGTCTTCCTTTCTCCCACATCCTAGCCAGTGTTTCCTTTCCTAATGTCCTTCTGACTGGGGTAAGATGAAATCTCAAAGTAGTTTTAATTTACATTTCCATGATTGCTCAGGACGTTGCATACTTTAAAAAGTATCTCTCAATCATTTCTTTCTAAAAGACAGTTGAAAAAAATTTTTTATGTGTCGTACGAGACACAATTGTGTCTGTATGAGTATTTGCCACATGTAGTGTGCAGGTGCCCGCAGAGAGGTTACCAGATTTCCTCACACTGGGGGTACATACAGGTGATTGCAATTCCTCATGCAGTGCGGGGGAACTGACAGTGTGTTCTTGGGAAGAGCAGCCAGAGTTCTTGCTCTTGCCTTCAATCTTTTTCCTTACTTATTTTTGAGAATTTCATGTATGAATATTTTATTTGCAGCATTTTTTCCATTTCTTCTCTCCAACACTTCCCATGTCCCCTCCCACTCCTCAAATTCATGACCTCGCTTTCCACTCTCTCCACACCCACATGTCGAAAAGTGCAATCTGAAAACCTAAGTTAGATCTGTGAACCCCCAAAAGAATACAGACTTTGGTTGCCTGTAGTGACAGACACTGCACACTGGTCATAGGTCAAGCACATGATGTTCTGGAAAGTTTCCCCCAATAGCTATGTAGGCTGCTGGTGGAGAAGCATATCAGTAGTTCTATGTGTTACCTTGAGAACGACGACAACCAGCCTGACAAGAGAGCAGGCAATAGCAGCAATTACTGGAGTAACTAATAGCTGTGTGATTGGATTTAAATAAGAGAGAACTCATGTCTAGTGCTGTAAACCGGGCTGGTGTCACAGACCCTAGGAGAGAATTTCTTCCTCCCATTTTAATAAACTGATACAGTGTCAAACTATCTTAAGTACCTACACATATACTTAGGTATACATAGAATGCAGTTCTTAGCCCTCATCTGAGAAACATCTTTTTGCAAAGAATTTCAATAGGTCAAAAGGCAGAGAATAAGTGATCCCAGAATGCCTATCCCCCATATGGGGCACCTATAACACAAGCCCTACACTGAAGCCTCAGAAAACATTGCTGAGGGGGCAGATTTTATGAGCCAACGTCCAGAGGAATGCCCTGATACACGTGTCTTTCAGACATGATGGGTGTGATACACCCATGACTTTGAAGTAGTGCTGTTGTCCATTTTGGATCTGCACAGTAAGATAATCCACATTTCAGCATGAATGTGGAAAGGCTCCTGAGGCCACACCCCAGTTGAGGAGCTATAGGCAGTTGATGGGATAATCAGGGAGAATCAATTTTCTTTATGGTCAGTGGTAGGTTGCCAATGCTCCAGTAGTTAGCCATATACCCATGTGAATATGGATAACATTAATCACAGTCAATAGGATGTATGTATATATATATATTGAGATGTATTTGAGAGGATGTGTGTGAGGGGAACGTGGGAGGCAGTAGAGGGAAAGTGAAGGGTGAATATTACAAAAATGAATTGTAGTCATGTGTGAAAATCTCAGACAGCCCAGTTAGGGGGACAGGATCCACTGTCAGGGTCAGCCTCTGCTCCAATTGTTGGAGGACCCACATAAAGACCAAGCTGCAAACCTGCTGCATATTTGTGGGAGGCCTAGGTCCAGCCCTTGTATGTCTTTGGTTGGTGGTTCAATCTGAGAGGCCCCAAGGGTCTAGGTTAGTTAGTTGACAATGTTGGTCTTCCTGAGGAGTTCCTATCCTCTCCGAAATCCTCAATCCTTCCCCCAATTCTTTCATAAGACTTTCCGAGTTTAGACATGTTTGGCTTTGGGTCTCTGCATCTGTTTTGTTCAGCTGCTGGGTGGAACCTTTCAGAAAAGTTATGCTAGGCTCCTGTCTGCAAGCATAAAAGAGTATCATTAAAGGTGCCAGGGATTGGTGCTTGCCCATGGGATGGATCTCAAGTTGAACCAGTAATTGGTTGGTCATTCCCTGTCTCTATGACATCTTTGTCTCTTGGCTGGCGTCAGTGGGCAAGCATGTACCCAGCCCTGCAGTGACTTGAGGTCTCAGGGTAGATTGGTACCAAAGGGGGACCTTATCTTTCTCTGATGAAGGGGAGGGAGAGATGGAGGAGGGAGATGCAACTGGGACGTAAAGTAAATAAGATAAATGGGGGTGGGGGTGGGGCGACGACATTCAAACAACCAGTTCAGTTAGGTGGTCAGATTGACATCCAATGAGCCGGCTGAGCAAGAGGAAATTACTGGAGGTAATGCAGCAAGCAGTAATGAAAGAAAACAGTGCTTTAGAAACACTCGTTTCAAAACTGCTTTAGGACAAACTGTAGGAACACAGACCAGAGATAAGGAAACAGCTTTCAGAGACAGAGAGGAGGGAAAAATTTGGATGCATGCAAGAGTCTACTGGTTATCAAATGCAGGGGGAAATAAAGGTCTAAGATGTCTCTGAGGTTTCAGGGCTATGTTGTCTTAGGAGAATAGTGTTTCTTTTCTAGAAAACAGGTGACATGGGCAGCTTGCTGTGTTGCCCTGGGATTTTTTTTCTTTTTTTTTTTTTTTTCCTTTTTTGGTTTTTTTTTTTTTTTCAAGACAGGGTTTCTCTGTATAGCCCTGGCTGTCCTGGAACTCACTTTGTAGACCAGGCTGGCCTCGAACTCAGAAATCTGCCTGCCTCTGCCTCCGGAGTGCTGGGATTAACGAGTGCTGGGATTAAAGGGGTGCACTACCACGCCCAGCTGTGCCCTGGGATTTTAAAGCACTGAATTAGAAGTTGAGAAAAATTAGTGCTATAAATAGGTTTAAGAGACAAGGCTCATACCTTTAATGACAGCACTTGGTGGTAGAGGAAGGTAGATCTCTTAAGTTGGAGGCCAGCCTGGTCTACAGAGTGAGTTCTAGGACAGCTAGTGCTACAGAGAAACCCTGTCTCAGGGAGGGAAGCAGAAGAGAGAGGAGAGAAGGGAGAAGATTAGAGGAGAAAGGAGGAAGTGGGGTTTATGAGACTGTGGGATCAGTTCCTATGAAAGTAATACCAAGACAGGTGAAGGACACAGCTTACCACTGGGATCAGTTCAAAAAAAAAAAAAAAAAAAAAAGCAAGACAGAAAGATATAGAGACCCTGAGATGTGTTATTCCCACCAAATGAGAGGGTTACTGAAATTCTGCTTTAGTACTTATTTTTATATTAATTTTTATACTCCATATTCCATTCCTCCCCATCCACCCTCCAACTGCTCCACATCCCACATCTCCTCTCCACACCCCTTCTCCATGTGGATGCCCCCCACCCCCAACCCTATCTGACCTCTAAACTCCCGGGGCCTCCAGTCTCTTGATGGTTAGGTACATTATCTCTGAATGAACACAGACCCAGAGGTCCTCTACTGTATGTGTGTTGGGGGCCTCATATCAGATATTGTATGCTGCCTATTTGGTGGTCCAGAGTCTGAAAGATCTTGGGAGTCCAGATTGAGACTGCTGGTCCACCTATAGGATCGCCCTTCTCTTCAGTTTCTTTGAGCCTTCCCTAATTCAACAACAGGGGTCAGCTGCTTCTGTCCATTGGTTGGGTGCAAATATCTGCATCTGACTCTTTCAGTTGCTTGTTGAGTCCTTTAGAGGGCAGTCATGCTAGGTCCCTTTTTGTGAGCACTCCATATCCTCAGTAATAGTGTCAGGCCCTGGGACCTCCCCTTGAGTGGGATCCCACTTTGGGCCTGTTGCTGGACCTTCTTCCCTGTAATTCAGGGATCGAATTCTTTCAGACAGGAGCAATTATGGGTCAGGTGTGACTGTGGGATGACAACTGCATCCCTCACTTGATGTTCTGTCTGCTTGCTGAAGGTGGACTGAATAAGTTCCCTCCCCCTACTGTCAGACATTTCATCTAAGGTCCCTCCCTTTAAGTCCTGAGAGTCTCTTACCTCCTAGGTCTCTGGTACACTCTGGAGGGTCCCCCTCCTAAGGTTGCCTATTTCCATTCTTTCTGCTGGCTCTCAGGGCTTCAGTCCTTTTCCCTCACCCAATACCTGATCAGGTTTCTCTCTCCCCCCATCCCCTGCCCCGTCCAGTTTCCCTCCCAGATCCCTCCCTCCCTCTCCAACTTATGATTGCTTTCTTCTGTCTCCCAACTGGGACTGAGGTATCCTCACTTGAGCACTTCAGCTTGTTGACTTCAGCTTGTTGAGTTCTGTGACTGTATCTTGGGTACTTTGTGTGTGTGTGTGTGTGTGTGTGTGTGTGTGTGTGTCTAATATCCACTTATTAGTGAGTACATACCATGCATGTCCTTTTGGGTCTGAGTTACCTCACTCATGATGATATTTTCTGTCATACAGGGATGTCTCCCTAAAGTGGGGTTTGGAAGAACTGCATTGAACAAAAAAGAAAGTGGGGTTTATATAGCCCTAAAGCTGCAAGGCTAGGGGGTTATCAAGGGTTGGGAATCTGGCTTAACATCTCAAAATAATTTGGCATAATATCAAAATAATTTGGGTGGAGGTCAGAGTATAGGATGTAGAACATGTCGAATTACAGAAAATGGGTTAAGACATAGTCAAATTTGGGTTTTACATTAAAACAGGAATGAACCTATTTTGACCTTGTAATAATCTTGACCTTGCTTCTAATCTTAAAATGGATTTTGGCTGGTCTATCACATGCTGTCAAAATACAATGTAGATAGAAAGGAAACATCCTTGATGAGAAACAGAAGAAAAAGAAAATCAAATGTCATAGAGGCCAAAGACGATGAGAAATGAGAACGTAATTAGATGCAACTAGAAGAGAATGACTTCTTCCAATGGCGTTGGAAGCAGTCTCTGCGGAAAGAAGCTGTATCTTAGTTACTGTTCTATTGCTGTAAAGGGACACCATGATCAAGGAAACTTTTAAAATAAACGATTTAAATGGAGGCTCACTTGAAGTTTCAGACTCGGTCCATGCCCATTATGGTGGGGAGTGTGGTAGCAGGGAGAGCCTGACCTGTGCTTTTGAAACCTCAGAGCCCATCCAAGTGACACATCTTCTCCAACAAGTTCACACCTCCTAACCCTTCCCAAACAGTTCCACTAAATGGGACCAACCATTCAAACCTAGGAGCCTACGGGGACCATTCTCATTCAACCCACAGAACTCTAAGGAAGCAGGTATCTAGCCAAGGCCAGGAATGCAAGGTGGCATGCACGTAGTGGCAAGTGAAGGAGGGTCAGAGAAGAGTTTACAGAGAAGGGAACAAGAAAGGCAGTTTACATGGGCATAACCCCACGTAAACAGGGCCATCTCCAGCAGGGGAAAAACTATCTTGAAACAGACAGAGCCAGCTTCTTCTCCATCACATCCCTGGCCTCTTGCTTGCCTCATGCTTTCAGGCCCTGATTTTATCCAGGATTTCATGCCTTTGGAATAAGCATTTACCTGTGCAGCCAACACCTGTTACTTTCAAAAACAAATCTTAATTTCTTTTAGCACCTCTTCTCTAAATGTGTAACTAAGTAGCAGCTTGTCAGGATCCTTAAGTGTCAAACTCTAACCAACGTGCTCTAAACCATCCCCTGCCTTTTATCTCAGTCCAGGTCAAACTGGGCGTGAACTAGTGAGAGTCCTCCTGCATCAGCCTTCCCTAGTTCTGTACAGAGGCATGAACCACTGATGATACCGTCTCTATAAAATACCTTTGAAAATGGCCTTGGAGAACAGGTGAGGATCACTTTTGCTCTCTCCCATGTGCCACGCCATGTTGATATGCTATGTTGTTATATATTTTTTCAGTATGCTGGGGATTGAAGTTGGGCCCTCATACAAATCATGCTGGCACTGAGCTATATCCCCAACCCTTTTAATGGCCTTTTGGATTTGCCTTAGAGAAATCACAACTCCTGGGCTACAAAGACTGCTCAGCTCTTAAGAGGCTAGGCTCACAACCCAAAGGACAAGGAGTCATACTGCTTTAGCTGCTGTGGCAGACAGTATGACTTGGCATTAGACCAGTCACTGTCTCAATGAAAGGAGATTCTTTGCTATGCAGTCTTTCATAGCTTTGAATCCATTTGTTAGAAGTAAAAACAGTCGATTTGGGGAGAAAAAGAGACCATTTGCATATTATAAAAGTAACAATGTAAAAGAGTTTCCCGAGATTAGAATTAGGAAAGCACTAGAGAATGCTGACTGCATTTTACTTTTAAAACACCATTACTTTACTTTTTTATTGTTTTTACTCAGTTGGGGACCAAACCCTTGCTGCATGATGACCAAGTACTCTACAACTGAGCTAGTTACAGGGCTGAGTGCTTTCCTATGGGAACAGGAATGAAGACTATAATCCCTGGGGAGGGGAGGGGAGGGGAGGGGAGGGGAATCTGGAAAGCACACTTAACTACTCTTCTGTTGTGATAAACCACATGCCAAAGGCAACTTAAGAAAGGAAACAGTTTGCTGGGCGTGGTGGCGCACTCGCCTTTAATCCCAGCACTCGGGAGGCAGAGGCAGGCGGATTTCTGAGTTCGAGGCCAGCCTTGTCTACAAAGTGAGTTCTAGGACAGCCAGGGCTATACAGAGAAAGCCTGTCTTGAAAAACAACAAAAAAACAAAAACAAAGAAAAAAAAAGGAAAAGTTTATTTTGACTTATGGTTCTAGAGAGGTAAGTCCATGTGGGGAGGCATGGCCACAGAGGCAGGAAGCTGAGAGACCATATCTTGAACTGTGAGCAGGAAGCAGAAAACTCTTACTGAAGTACTGCAAATCTTTATACTTCCCAAGCCCACCTCCAGTAATACACTTTTCCATCAAGGCTCCCTCCTAGATTTCCCAGCCAGGGAGCAAGCACTCAAATACATGAGCCTATAGAAGGCACTGTCAATCAAACCACCTAACACTCTCCTTTTACTGTTATGAAAAACAGAGTTATCCTACCAGTAAACTAATCAACTCAGACATTTTCACATACATTACCTCATGGATTCCTATAACACTGTGAAATTAAAAAGACTACTCATCTTTTTTGTCCATGAAGAACAATTAGATAAACACCTGGTTTGTGACCTATGCAAGTTGTTAGCTATAGAACTGGTTGGAACTCCTATTGGAACTCCTTGTATTTAGTGATGTGCACTGCAGAAAGGTCCAGAAGGTGAAGTGCCCAGCGTCAAGGAGACAGTTAAAAGGAGGAGAGAACAAAAGATAAACCCTAGCAAGTGAATTGCACAGCCTCTGTGAGCCACTAAGTTATAAGAGCAAGGAAACAGACCAGCAGACTGGTCAGACTTTCTTTACCAGTAGCCTTGAAATATTCCCAGAATACCAATTATTTCTTTAAAGTCTCTGTATTTCCTCTCCTTTGATAAGCCTTCTAATGACAATTCTGGAAGATGAACAGAGTAAAAAAAAAAAGTCTAGCAATCTATAGAATGTATACATAAGTAGTATTGATATACTTTAAAACATAAACAGTGTGTAAAATCCTTCAGTCAGAATCTGTGATTCCTAAGAGTTAAGTACACATTTATTTACTACTTAGTTTTTGTAAAGGTTTTAGTTGCTAACTTTGCTTTATAACAAAGAAAACAAATATGCAGCTCCACATCCTGATACTTTCCTTCAAATAGTACAACAGGACAGGCATGAACACAAAAATTATAAAGATACAAAAGTAATAAAGCAAAAAAGTCACCAAGCAGGTTACCAGCATACAACAGGTAATAAATATCCAGAGTGCTGTTCTGTTTCAAAAAGTCTTTAATTTAGTTAAAAAATCTCTTCAAGATAGAGCAGAGTTTTACAGAGTTCCTTGTATCCTATTATACAGTTACCAATTAGCCTTCACTCCTCATATATATACTTCATACGTGCAGGCAATGAAGGAAATTATTTGTGATACAACATTACACAATTAATTACAGTACCAGCTGGGGTGGCCCAAAGCAGCTTTAGACAGAGACATCCCAGACAGGAAGAAGCAGGCAGCAGCATCAGAGTTCGTCACTTTCCAGGCTCTGCTTCTCACCCTGTCCTACCTGTCCTAGGCGAGATAAAAGTTTGCTATATGCTTCCCTGTTTAAGGAGGAAAAAAAAAATTCACGTATGTACTTATAAATGCATTTATAACAGATTTAACACAGCACTTAAAAATAATGCTACATGTATCTAATGAGTAAAGTCAGGTGTTAGGGTACATGCAGAGATTTTCATGTAACTTGGATGTACAAAATGACATAAGTGTTCATTAACCATCTGAAAGGATACAGTTCCCAGCCACAGCAAATATACTCATGGCACACTGCTTAAGGGTAATGATGGCATGATTACAATAGGGACATGGTTCACCAAAAAAAAAATTATGGACTATAAGCATAACCCCAGGACATCTCAGTGTCACAACAGCATATGCCTTATTTTTCTCTTTACCTTCTCCTTATTGTTAACAGTTTGAAAATAAAATGGTGTTTCTAATCATCTGTATTTGACATTGTTTTGGCCTGGCTCCAAGAGCCTGGTCAGAAGGCTGTGGCAGGGTCTACAATGACCAATTTTATGGTCCATTAACATATCCACTATTTGAGATTCTTTAAGTATTCTACCTAGAAGTTCTTTCATTAGTCTAAATACCCGTGGTGTTATGAATCTTTTAAATGAGTCCTTTTGAGAATGTACATGGCCACAAAGAGTAGCTGTAGGTGCAAATGGAAAGTGTGTGTGTGTGTGTGTGTGTGGGGCTGCCCAGGAATCAGAGCAACAATCACAATATATAGATTTAGAAAGTGTTAACAATACCAGACGGGAGTGCATGCTAGTCGCAAGGAGGTTTGGAAGTGCCCAGCCACTGAGCTGGCTAAGCCATATTAAAATATAAAGGTTACATATGCGTGTCTTTTATTCATGAATTCAGAGCTTGGGTGTGTGCAGAGCCACACACCTGCTGGAGCAGAGCGGGCTCTATAACTATTCACCAGTACAAGGAGCACATTAGCAAATGCTGTTGCTGTAGTCCAGGGGGCAGAGCTCACAGGGGAACTCCAACCTTTTCAGGAAAAGTCTCAAAAGCTAGATGCTGGCAGTTTTTGCCAGAGCATGTTTTATGGTATGAAGAAGGCACCATTTCTTTAAGCTGTGATTTGAAATGATCTAATCTTTTCTCTGTAGAAAATGGTCAGAGGCCAGCCAAGTTCCCTATAGAAGAGATATGTCACTGTAGAGCAATGCGAGCTTTGCAAGTTTCCTTTTAAAAGTTTTCATTTACTGTGCTGCAAAGATGGACTCTTCTACTTATCTAATGTTATAAATTTAGGATGTCTGTGGATAAACTGACATACAATACCATAGTAAATTTTTTTTTTCAGCTAAAAATGGAATATATGTCATCTGAGAGGAGAAAGTCTCAATTGAGAAAATGCCTCCATAAGATCCAACAGTAGGCAAGCTTGTAAGGAATTTTTTAAACTAGGGACTGATTTGGGAGGGCACGGCCCATTGTGGGTGAAGTTATCCCTGGGCTGGTAGTACTGGGTTCTATAAGCAAACAAACTAAGTAAGCATGAGAAGCAAGCCAGCACCCTTACATGGCCTCTACATCAGCTCTTGCATCTGGGGTTCCTGCCCTGACTTCCCTCAGTGATGAAGTATAACCTGGAAAAACCCTTCCATCCATGAGTTGCTTTAGGTCAAATATGCAATGTGAACAAAGCTTAGGACATCTGACTCCTCTCAAATAGTCTCTTTAGAAACCATAGGTTTATTCTTACAATGATGCATTTACTTATATAGCCAGCACTATTTTTGGATGGGTTATAAGCTTATAAAACAAAACAGAACAGAACACCCTAGCCAAATTCAGACTGACTCATTAGATACACTGGACACAGCTGGGCAGTTATGATCTGTCAATACGGGTTTTATATGACAAGTCACCTGAGGCTTCCAAATCCAGCTCTCCCTAAGGACACTGTGCTTTGAAAAAATAAGCACCACCGAGCTGTGCAGCTTTGAGGTGGCCATGTCAGCAGGAACATGGTAATGACGTGTGACCTCTGCTAAGCCACACTACTGTCTACTCTTGCAAGCATTACAGAACTGACGACAGTTACAGCATTGAAGTACTTTTCATCTCCAAAGAAAATATCCCATTTTCCTAAATGGGCAATAAAGCATTTTAATAAAAAGATAAAACATGCATTATATGGTACACAAAATAGTATAATTATCAAACATACCTTTGTGCACTATTTCTGCCGAGGCCCCATTTGAGCTCTGAATCCTTCAGAGACTGAGTGAGGGTAGGAATCAATTGGATGACAACGTGCTGATTCAGCGTTGCTACTGTTTCTAGGATGCTGTAGACTTGATAACTGTATTGCATACCATAGTCCTGGATGAACTGCCTGAAAGCAAAACAGACAATTTAAGAATCAATTTGAGGCAATTTCTTGGGCCATTTAAATACATTATAATCACTTTTAACCTGAACACAACAAAGATCATTATTTTGTAAGGACTGAGAGACCAAGCCTTCTTATTTGTTTGCTTAACTACTGGAGGTAGCATAGTCCTGCATAGTCCGGCTTCACCTTCAACACTACCTACTGGTTTCTGTCACCTAGAATGTTGGGATTACAGGTTTGTATCACCATGCCCAGCTTGTGGACACTTGGAGAACAACAACAACAACAACAACAACAACAAAATGACTGAAGGGTGACTCAGGTAGCTCACAAAAGAAACAATGTAACTCTAAGGACTTTCCCTGATATTCTTCTCTTCTAAATTGGGATAGGAGTATGAAAGGCAGTAAGCAGGGTCATGGTTCATATCACTGTTTTAGTCTATCACATGTCTCTATTATTCAATAGTTATAATTATAAAGTTATTCATATCTTTTTACATGTTTTAAATGAAAAAAAACAAGTATAAAGTCTTTATAAATAAAATTTTACTTCTAAAATTTTCACATTCCACAAACAATATAAATTGAAGCCAAGCAGCTTAGTAGAATTACATGTAACAAAGATTCAACCTTTTCTGTCCTCCCACGGGGTTGGAACTTTCATGAATGTTCTAGCATAAAGTGATCATAACTGAAATGAACTGAGAACAGCAGACAAGCACCAATTATAAGACAAGAGGAAGGGACCAGGAACCAAATGCAGAATAAAAGGAACATCTCAAATCTCATGTCATATTAGGTCAGGAATATATGACAGGATTCACAAAAGGTAGCTGGCAGAGCCCTCAGGGAGAAACGCACAAAGACTCTGCCCTAAGAGAAGACTCCAATCAAACCTAAGGAGCTTTCTGAAACTCCAGGGTGTAAAGCAACTTGGAGGACCAGAGATGGGCATTTTTACACAGCATCCCCAAGAGCAGTCAGGCAACCTCCAAATACCTGGGCACCTGTTGTTGGAACGTACACTTGCTTCTGTTTCTTCCTTCTCAACCACAGTCAAGGTTCTTTCTCACTGAAGACATGAGGAAGTTTTAACTCAGTTAGCTTACCTTTTTCCTTGGCACGATTACTTTTTCAACAAAGCAACACAATGTAACAAAACCACTGCCCCAAATACTATAATTGAAACACTGTAAACAAGTAGTAACACATTATGTTTTGGATAATTAGTTATTTAGAAAGCATGTTGGCTGTCAAATGGCTGGCAATCCTCTCCTTGCCAGTTGGCATGTGTTCTAGTTACCTAAGCAGAGAAGTCAGCTGGGTGGCAGGTCCTCCTTCTGACCCCACTTGGCAGCTTTGTACCATGCACTGCAGGTTCTCTGTGGCCAGCTTTTTAACTAGGAGAAAGATGATAGGATTACACAATGTGTCTGAACTGACCATCTGGATCTTCATTTTTAACACTCTTGATTTAGAAAAATATGTTGTTTTCTTCAAGTATGTGCATGCTTTTTTTAAGTTTTCAAGTGAAATAGTTTTAAGTTTGTTTGTTCTGAAGAATACCTAAAAAGTTTAGAAATCTATTTTGAGTCTTGAAGCTGAAATAATGCATATGAAGATGTTTTTCCTTTAGAAAGGTATCCATATTCAAAACCCATTCCACCCTATCTTACAGATACATACAGACAAAAGGGAGCCTTTTTAAAGACATAGATTTGCAGACATATTGATTTTATTTTTAAACTCACAGGAGCACACCTTTTTTCCCTTATAAACCTTTAAGTAGCAAACTAGCCCAACTAATGTACCTTTGCTTTAACTTAGGCAAACTTTTTTATTTAATCAAATTTTTAAAAATGGGGTGCCTGAACATACAGTGCAAAAATACTGCTGCCATTTGGATCTTAAATATGTCGCAGGCTGGTGTGTTAGCCACTGGTCAGCAGCCCTCGGGCAGGAGACAATGCCTCTTCTCTTCCTTCTCTTCCACCGTTTCCACTGTGGCAGCTGAGCATTCTGCCTCCATATGTCCCCCATGATCACTGACTCGCCTTAAATCCTTAAACCATCCCAACTATTTACAGATTGAAGTTTACAAAACAAACAGAGGAAAGCAAACCTTCCCATACTTTCTTATTTTTTAAGCTAATGTGAAGCTGACTAATAGAAGCTGTGAGAGTGTGTGGAAAACTTAGCATGCTTTTTTTTTCCTTCTGAGACAAGGTTTCTCTGTGCAGCCCTTGCTGTCCTGGAACTCATTTTGTAGAGCAAGCTGGCCTTGAACTCACAGACATCTACCTGCCTCTGCTTCCTGAGTGCTGGGACTAAAGGTGTGCACTACTACACAGAGCAGAAGATTGGAAACAAGTACAGAGAAGATTACCATGTGCTTAATGCTATAAAACTCTTGTTTTGGCCCCATCAAATGTGTCTCCAAACTGTTGCAGCTTACATGACTCAGTGTGTGGAAATAGACGTCTCACAAACAGGGAAGAAATTTTTAGTATTGTCAGAGCTGTGCAAGGATTGCCAGAGTCAGGTTCCTCTCACGTTTGTTATCTCAGTAAGAAAGCCTACACTCTAGTTATCAACTGCTTTCCCCTAGGTAAGGAAGCTTATCTACTTCTGTCTCAGAGACATGTTTTCTGAGAGCTGGTGGAATCCAATGTAGATAAAGCTATTCAAATGGCATATAATTTAAAACTTATGAATCATTCCTTCCAGAATTTTCCATTTAGTATTAACAGTTGACCCATGGTGGATAACATGTAGTAGGTGAAACCACAGAAATCAAACCATAGTTGTATGACAACTGCAGCACTGTTTGCTCTGAGGAAGCAAATCTTGAATGAAGAAGTGCAAGGCTTTCGATGCACTTCAACATGTTAAAGTTTAACAAGGGCAGTGTTTCTAAGAGCCAGGTTCTCTCTGGAGCCACCAGAGGGCATGTCCTCCTATCAAGTGATAGCACAACACGGAAGTATAACAGACCACTCTTTTCCTGAACCAGCAGACTAAGAACAGACAGGAATACTACAAACACTGAAATGAACATATATTTTAAAAAGTTGTTAACATTTTGAGAAAAGACAGAACATGTGAGGTATGTTTGAGCTTTCCACCACCACTTTGCCGATTGCCCTCAGATCCCTCAGACTACTTTGTAAACTTATCTCAGTGGTTAAAAGACAATCACATTGTAACAACACACACACACACACACACACACACACACACACACACACACACACCCACCCTCTTCACAAAAACAAGGAACAAAGGCCTAACTGGCCAAATTGCTTATCAAGACAGAACCAGGATTCCTGTTCTGCATACTCAGCAAGCTTATTAAAAGCATGTCACGGGGTGGGTGGGTGGGGACTAGGCATCACAGTTTAGAGTGATCATGCAAATTAAGGCTGATGACATGGACTGGAATCAAAGGTACTTCCCGGGTTTGTCCCAAACAGCTAGCAGACAACTAAAGAGAAGAGACTGACCTCTCGCCACCTGATATTTGACAAGTCTCATGTGGTATCACAGGAAACCTGCACAAACTTTTTTTTTTTGAGGAGATAAAAAGCCTAATCAAAGGAAAGACCCCATAAAGTACTTGCCTCAAAGGGGTAAAACAAAACTCTAAATAAACTAGGCTGAATGTGTCCATATTTGATTCTTTTTCCCCACCTCGCCCCAGCCACTGTCAATATTTGATTCTTTAGCCATGATTCATACTAAGGCATGGAAAGTAACCCTGTACCTCTAATACGGATCAATTTAACCCATGAGAAAGTTAGTTGCTTAGCCTGGACACAGAAAAAGCTGACAAAAATCAAGACTGATGAAACCAACCTTGGGGTTCATTTACCAACACCAAACATTTCATGATGCCAGGAAGGAGCAGTTCAAGGTCACACACACCCATTTCGGTGTCCTTGAAGAGCTGGAGGATGAAGGCCAATACGGATGCTAATCGAGGAGGGGGTGAAGACCCCTTAAACTCAAGGTAGGATTTCCTGAAAAGAAGCAACTTTAGTTTATTTTTCTTCTATTTAAAGCTCTATTGAGCAGAATCAAATGCCATGTATGTTAAAGATACTGTAAAAATGTATTCCTTAAGTAATGTATATTTTTAAAAAAAATGTAGGTAGTCTGTCATGTTAACTTTAAAGACCATTTTGGCATGTTGTGTGTTCTGAAAGGTAGTAGAGATATAAAGAAACTTAAAGCAACTTAGCTATAAACTGAATTTATCAAACCTAATTGCTAACTTGTTTTCTCCTCTTCCCATGGATGTCTCATAACCCTTATCAGTTTTGCCATGAATCAACATTTCCTCTAATGTCAAATTTGCATAAATAAATCTCCCCTCACATTTATTTATTTAGAATTTAGTAGGGGGTCTTATGTTTCTAAATAAATAAAAGGACTATACTAGGAATTAGATTCCAGTTCTAGCTTTATCTTTCTTTCTTCCAGTAGGAATTTAGAGAACTATAGATTGAATATCATCTCTCAGGGTACAATAAATTGGAACATTAAAATTCAAGAGAGGTTGTTAAGAATAACAACCTCCTTGACTTAGCTTCCCACTTAACTGCTTAGAACTAGTTCTGGTCACTGTTCAGAAAATGAATAAGCATGACAAGTATTGAGTTTCTTTTGAAAAAAATCTAGACATTATCAGAGTTGGTTAAATATTATTTAACCCTCACCCCACTATATTTTTAATCATGCTTACAAGGTAGGCAAGCTTCCTACCACTAAGGTACATTCCCAAACCCAAATACTACCTGGTCCAAACTACATATACATATTTGTTTGAAAACTAACAGTACATAAGGAGACACAGTAAACACTAGAGCTTAAAATTCATTCAAGGAACTACACTTCAGAATCACTCTTGTTCCACATACATAGTGACTTGCAATCCTAGATTGAGATTTTACAATCCTAAATACATCAACTTTCTGAGGTAGTATTTATTTTGTTCTGTGCACTGCTGAATTACTAATGCCCCCAAATAAACATTTATTTGGCATATAATAGACACCATAAGCAAATTAAAAATAAGCATATACAATTATGTGAAAAAGAACAAACCACAGCCTCATCATCTAGTGAAGAAGTTAGATACGATTATACCCCCAAAGGGGGGCAATATTAATGCATGTGAGTAGTGCTTTGACAAACGTAAGGACAGAAGCATCAGAAATTCTGAGCAAGAAGCCTAACTCAAACAGATCACACAGTAGAAAAGCGCAGACTAGAGGAACCACAGGAACCCACCTCTATTTCTGCTGAATATTGAAACCAAGCACCCACACATGTTTCTAGTCAACTAGAACCTACTATGGAAAGGAGAATAAACCCATCCTTAGCTAAACATGAAGTACAACAGAAATCTGAGAATCCCAGCTGGGATACTAAGCAAGGGACTTAACTTGTTGATAGGGATTTGAATTCACCTACCCATTTGTCATGAAACAATATTAAAACCAAGCAATATCTCACACACTATAAGAGATTACTATAATCTTGCTGGAAATGAAAGATCCAACTCAGGCAAAAATTATTCAGAACCTGAAAACTGGGTCATACAGGACATATGCTACCCTGTGGTATAAGGTGCAAGTTTATAAAGAACAAACAGGATTGAGTCCAGAGGGATAGCTTCTTAATGAAGAGACTGGTGGAGACACAGTTTTAAAGCATCTTGAAGAGCAATAACCAAACCATGGTCATGGTTTGCAGGACATGTGGAAGACAGGGACAGTATTACCAGAAAAGGTAACTGGCAAACTCTGGGCAGCTGGAGGAGATCACATTACACAGCAAAAGGAGACAATGTACGTTGGAGGGCAGAGAAGTGTCAAAATTAATCCAGCTGTCCTTGCTGCTACACAATTTTAATCCCAGTAATTGGGAAGCAGAAACAAGTAGATATTTGTGAATTCCAGGTCAGGCAGGATAGCACTGAGAACTTATACTAAAAAGAAAACAAAAACAAACAAACAAAAGCAAAACCAACAATATAAAACACACACAAAAACATAAAAGAGGGAAGAGGACTTTCTGTTTTTTTAAAAACGAATACTAGATATAGCAGAGCATAGTGTAACGAGAAGAGAAATGTGAAATGAACAAACTATGAAGTTTGTTACTTCTGAGTAACATGATTCTAGGAATACAAGAGAATCAGAATTATATGTTTACAACTGATCATTAAGAAGATCAAGCAAAGGCTGAGGAGGTAGCTTAGTCAGGGAAGTACTTAATTGCATTGTAATCATAAAGGCCCGAGTTCAATCCCCAATACAGAAATAAAAGCTCAGGCATGGCTGCTTATACTGTACTGTCATTGCTACAGAGGGAGAGCCAGGATGATCTCTGGGGTGGACTACCAACCCAGACTCATGGGCAATCTAAGCCAATGTCTCAAGGAAAGATGACACCAAGACATGTCCTCTTTGGTTGTCCTCTGGCCTTCCCATGAAGAGGAGTGCCCCCAATCTGCACACACACAGAGACAGACAGCAGAAAGAGACAGAAGAAAAGAGAGCAACGTTATAGCATTTAAACACAGAAACTTAATACTAGATAACATTGATCAATATTACCATGGAATATCAAAAGTTTAGAAATAGTATAATGTTAAATACTGCATGAAGATAAAGAGAAGATAATCTCTATCACCGAATATTCTAATGTTATGGTTAAAGGATAAAAAGGTTAGCTCAAATAAAAACAAACAAACAAACAAACAGACAAAAACAATCATGAGAAGTTACCGGTAGAGAGATGGCTCAGCAGGACCCATTCCTGTTGCACAGAACTGCTAGGGTTCCTGTGCTCCGTGACAGCTCACAACTACCCAAAACTCCAGTTTTAGGGGCTATGATGTCTTCTTCTAGCTCCTAGAGGCACCAGTCATGCAAGATTCCATTCATGCAGGCAAAACACTCATATACATATGTGACATAAAATAAATAAATCTTCAAAAAACTAAATTACATTTGCCGAAAAATAAAGTCAAGGTGAGGGACTGATCTTTTAGTAAACTGCTCACCCCTGCACTGTTTCAACTGGAATGACACATACTTCTGAGTCTTACATCTGAGCTAAGTCTGATGAGAGTGTACCTTTCTTGTCAGTTCAAAGATTCAAAGCCAAAAATACATACCCCCAGATATTGCCCATGTTCTAGAAATATTCTTCCTATCTTCTCAGTAGAGGATAACTTTATCCCCAAGACAACTAAAGTTATTTTATCTAGCAAATAGGACGACTCCTTTCTTTGAACACAGGTTCTCTAAAAGAATTCAAAATGATCTTCCATGTCAGTAAAATCCTCATGCTTTCTTCACAACAGTCATTTCTAAAGAAGAATCAATCTCTCTTCACCAAGACCGTAAGTTATGCGGCTGGGAACTGCATATTGCACTAGCAGGTCACCAAGAATAAAACTGATGAGAGATCGTCTTATGTTTTGGTAACTGGCAAGAAAGGTACACACACCTGTCACTGTTTAGTGCTGAGAAATTGAAGAATATTGTGTGCTCCTTTTCACTATGTTTTCTACAAAGCAAGGTCCTATGGCCTGAAGCCAACATGCATAGGACACTAAATGGCTGTATCTGGTATTCTACAAGTGACAGGACAGAGGAAGGCCTAGGCTACAAGGAGGGAAAAAACATGCCTTAGATATGCATTTGTTAAAACACCACAAAATGGAAGCTATCCCACGTAACCAACCTTAGAGATACTCAAGTGACCTACATGAAGAATGGTAACAATCAGGACTCAGATCAGTCTGTTGCTGTTAAGCTGTTTGAGCTAAAATAGTTTTAGTGAGAGTAAGTGACAGCCAGGTCTACAGTGAGTGAGCTTCTGGTGTCCTCGTCTCCATGCTCCTTGTGAGATAGATCACTGTGTCAACATTAGCACTCTTATAGAGAGCCAGCACTCAGGGCTCACAAGGAGAGAGAGTTGGCCTGTCCTCTGGGTTGATAAGGACATACTCAATAGCAGATTTTACAGAAAGTGTTAATATAAGACAAGAAATAAAACAACTAAGATAACCAGTAAACTAATAACACTAGACTTCATATTGCATATCAGCATTCATGTTTTCAATTATTCATAAAGTAATTGCTACATACTATATTCTATAGTGATAAAATTGATAAAAATACATCCTTAAGTATCTTTTTTCTTTTTCTTTCTAAAATTTTTATCTCATGCCCACTACTGTTTTGCCTGAATGTATGTCTGTATAAGGGTGTCAAATTCCCTGGAACTAGAGTTACAGACAGCTGTGAGCTGCCAGGGTGGGTACTGGGAAATGAACCTAGGTCTCCTGGAAGAGCAGCCTGTATTCTTAACCACTAAGCCTTTGCTCCAGCCCATATAAATGTATCTTTAGGGATGTACGTAAGGAAAGTAACAAAAATATAGTGAAAATTGGCATAATCTTAAAATCAAATATAATTTTAACAATTTTTTTTTTTTAAATCTAAAGCACAGGAGAGCTATCAAAACCATTCTGGTAGACTCTTCATCTATGTAGCTGTCACAATGACCAACAGTCACTCTCCTATCATTCTTCCCAAAGAAATGATAATGCATGTGCACATAAAGACTTTATATAAATGTTATTCCTAAGAGGAGTAAGATAGAATTAGGAAGAGAGATGCATGTCTTCAGCAGGAAACTGAGCAAACAGTTATTGTAGCCATGCTGTGGAATACTGCGAGACAGACCTAAGAAACAAACTTTTAAATATATCTTTATTAAATTAAGATATAATTATGTTAGCTTGTTCCCTTCTCAGTGTGACACATTCTTAATGTTTCCTGGGAAATACTGTTTCTAAGCTACCACACTGTTAGAGACACGAACATTGTTGAGATACTTTGAATGATTTTTTTGATGATATTAACAACTTCTACACATACCTCTTTGTAACAATCATATGTACCTTATGGCATGGACAGTGTGCTTTCTTAGAGGCATCATCGAGAGAACAGAGGCAGGGTTTCTCAGTGCCAACAGAACAGGATGCTGGCTCAGATCTGAAACATAGGGTGAGGCTGGGAGAAACCTCCCTATATACTGCTCGATGACATTCCTCAGCAACTGGTTCAAGTAGGCATTTGGATTTTGAGACTGGCAGCACACAATACATATGCCCTATACAGGGGAAAATAAAAAAAAAAAAAAAAAGAAAAACGCTAAAAGGCAAAGTTTCAAATGATGTTTAGGAATTTACTAACATGATCTCCAGCACTAATATTCATGGTAAAATTGTACCTTCTCACTGTCAAGTAGGACTTCTGGCATCATGAATAGGTAAGACACACAGAGCTGACTTTGGATAATGTGTACGGTGTGCAATCTAACCAAGTATATGTATTTTAGGAGCATGATCAAAGGAAGTAAGGTGAACACACAGGAAGAGATAGGGAATGTGTTTCTTCCTCTCTTCCTCCTGCACACAACACTTGACTTGATCATGAACTACATACCCACACCATTTCTGAACTATAAAATACATGTGCCATCAGTCTTTTTTACAGTATTTAAAAATCAAAACTCAGTTTGTTATCAAAGAGTAAAGGCCCATCCTACAGAGCTTAGATGCCAATCCCAGAGGCACAGACAGGTGGAAGGGAGTTACTTATCACTCGGTCATTTTGGCTAAGAACATAATATTTAAGCTTAAAAACAAAGATCATATAATGAAATAGAATCATTTTTTTAACAGCTTGTAATGGGAGAGGGATGCAGATGCTTGAGCTTGGACATCTTAGAAGTTTTTCTATGTGATATTATATTCAAGTGCTTTATATTCATTATTTCATTTTAATTTGTAGAATAAAGGAGTTAATATTACATTTCTATCCTACAGTCAAAGAAACTGAGGTTCAGAGAAATAAAGAGCTTAAAAGAAGTCAAAGGAAGTCACAGTATTTTGCAGCATGTGTACTGATAAAATCCTTCCATGTGCATGAAAGTTAGTGAAATGCTCTCATATTTAAAACTTAGAAATGATTAAATCCATTCCCTTGGAAAAAGAAAGAGTTTTCTGCATGTCTGTTAGGATTCCACTGCAGCCATAATTGGATGCTTATCCAGGAACAAACTCTGGAAGTTCATTTGTAGTGAAAATCAGTGCAGCTGCTGAAATACTGGCAAGAACACAACTAAATGAACCAAGTGGTACCTGCTTGCCCTGTCTCTCGAGTGCTGTGTTTAAGAAACATGCACAGCTAGAAGACGATGGGAGATGAATCCCATACACCCAAAGAGGACAGAGTACATTTAACAACTAAAGATCAATTTTCTGACAGTTCTGTCAAGTGGGTAATTTTACAAAAGTCTCAATGTATTACATAAGAAACATTTACTAATTCTTACAAGTAAACTAGGTTTAAGAGGAACACGTAGAACAAACACCCAGACTTTCCTGGTAATCACACTCTCTTCTACACAGCTATTTGTTGCTGCCAGCCCATGTGCTTGATGATACAGTAAACTTTGACTTAAATCCCATCATAACACTTAACTAGAGTCAGCTTAAAACTTCTCAGAAATCTCAAAACTTTGCTTAAAAAAAAAAAAAAACAAAAAAAAAACAAAAAAACCACGGAAGAGACTGCATGTTAACTAATTGAAACCTACCTCGGCTTCTTTGGGGAGCCTCAAAATTTAGAAAGCTCTAACTTTCTGTATTGCACACTAATGAAACAGATCAGTATTTGAGACTGTCCGGGGACATCATTATTTACACATTCCATATTATTTCAAACTAAAGCTCCTAAAAAGCCAGCTTTTTCTCTGTGTATTCCAGCCTGGCCCACAACTCATGGGTCCTGGCATCATGGGTATGTGTCACAGTGTCTAGTGCAAAAAACAAACAAACAAACAAACAATAACACAAACCTCACAATTTTTATCTTCACTGCTGCTTTTCTAGAATTCCCCAGTTTAGTTACCAGCGCCACATTCTAGACTCTACTGGTCTAGTCTAGGAAGCAGTCATTTCTGTTTTTCCACCATATTTAGCATGTATTTTTCATCAGAGCTCGTCATTTTCTAACATATACATAGGCTCTAATCTCATTGCCTTAGTTTAAACCTTCTAGTATTTCAATAAACTAATCACTGCCTCCGGGGTCTTAAATCTAACTCCCGCACCAGCGTAATTTTTCTCAAATACAAGAAGAACTTTTACTTCTCTGCTCCTAATCTACCAGCACTTCCTATGTGAGAGATAAAGTCCAAATTTTTGGCATTGAATATAAAGTCCTCTATCACAAGTCTCTTCCTAAATGATTTTCCAGCCACAACAGAACCATTTGCCTTTCCCCAGTATGCTAGATTTTTTTTTCTTAAAGCTCTTTCCTTTATCTTGATTATGTTACTGGCTGGTTTTGTGTGTCTACTTGACACAAACTAGAGTCTTCAGAGAGGAAGGAGCCTCAGTTGAGGAAATGATTCCATGAGATCTGGCTGTAGGCAATCTGTAAGGCATTTTCTTAATTAGTGACTGATGAATTAGGGGCCAGGCCATTTCGGGTGGTCCCATTCCTGGGCTAGTCAACCTGGGTTCTACAAGAAATCAGGCTGAGCAAGCCTTATATAAAACAAGCCAGTAAGTAGCTCCCTCCAAGGCCTTTATCAGCTCCCACATTTAAGATCCTGCCTCTCTCACCTTTGTTTTCAAAGACAACCCCAAAGTCATTTAAACCTTTTTCAATGGATATGCTTCATAGGTGTATGTAATCTGGGGATTAAAAAGTCTAGCTTTTAAATCTGTATTTCAAACTATGCTTTGAGGCAGTCTCCACACTCAGCATACCTGTAGATACAGAGGAAGCGTCTTCTGAATTGCAGTCAGCATGGGTCCAGGCAGCTCCTTGTCTTGCTGTAACACTGTATGCGGCAGCAACAAACAGTCTATTATCTTAAAAAGTAATTTTTGTGCTTTAGAGGTGGCAAAGATTTGTGCCCATGACTTAACAAGAATTCCTAAAAAAGAAGAGGAGCAGCTTCAGTTACAATTATCTCCTATCAGAGTATTTTCTTACTTACTTTGAAAACAACTTATTTTATCATAGAGACAAGACAAAATAGAGAGCCAGGGGAAAACAAACAAACAAACAAGGCGGACAAACAAGATGAAAGTGCAAAGGCCAAGCCAGCGGGAATACAGGGATGAGCACTGACGGGAGACTGGTACAATCTCAGCCAAGAACAAAAGGGAAGAATAAACCAAGGCACAGGGACAATGAAATGACATAGAAAGAAAGAGAACTAAATCAAAGCCAAACCAAGTTTCTCCAGTCCATCACATCCTCAGAAAGACAATTATGAAGGGGAGTTGAAGGTACTATCAATGTACCAATTCCTCTTTTTCAGAAATGACTCAACTATTACTAGAGTCCCAGATACTCTTTTTAACCTGGGATGTAGTTTTAATGCCTTCCTCTAGCAGCCGTGTATAAAAAGAGGAGCAGTATCCTGAGTTAGGAACCAGCGAGTTTCAATGGTTCCACCTGCACCTATGGTTATGATACCCAACTCTCACAGAGTCAGGCTCGGACTCTCCAGCCTTTATACTTGCTTTTTCTCCATTCTGTTCTAAGTCTTCTATGTAAAGAAAACAGCAAGTTACTTGTTCTAATTTCTAATGAACAAATGAGTAATTTACTAGCCATATAACCCATTCCTACATTTAAGACATAGACAGATGGAAAGAATCTAGAGCTATATGTTCACAAAACCAGCTCAAGGCAAAACAACCAAAGTCCTCATAAGCAAATTCTCCCCCAAAATGCACAAATCATCAATCCACAGGAGACTCTGTGATTCTTGACAGAGCTATCATGTACTCTGTAATGTAAAGACATACTTCTGTAATCATCTACTTACCTTAGCAAAAACTAAATCTGGAAATGTCAGAAAACTTTCTTAGAGACTAATAAATCATACGCTTGCATTAAAATAATACAGATCTTACTGTTGAACTGATAATAAATCTCTCTCCACTAACTTTTTTTTCTAAAATTAAGTAATCTGAATTGCAATGCTGCTTTGGGTGCCTTCTACATTATCCACATTTCCATAGTTTCACATTCTCCTTTATCTTTCTCAACAAAGATAAAAGGTTTCAGACAGCCCAAATAAGGTTTATTTATACATTCACAAGATTAAAGGGAATAGATACAAGGTTTTGGCCATAGAGTTAAAAAAAAAAAAAAAACCAAACAACAAAACGAAACAAAAAAACCCAACCAAACAAAAAAACCTCCAAAACTTACATTCTTTATAAAACTTCTAAGGAAAATTTTCTCATTTCCTTTTATTCAGTTCCTATTTTTGGCTAGCAACATGGTTCTAGTCAACAAAGGTATTCAAATTACTGACTTCCTAAAGAAACATCAACCCCATCATTACAGAAGAAGTACAAAAAGACTTCTTTGGAAAAGAGAAAACTTAGTGTGTGAGGAATAAAGTTTGGAGCCTTGTCACTGGTTTATACTAGTCCTCTGTGGACCTCCTTCATGCAGAGAACACCAGGAACAACAACGGGAAGTGAAGACTTTCTGGTGGTCTACTTTCTAGCCAAGTGTAGGTAAACATCAACAGAAGGTTCATTTTAGTGGTTTTGGGTATTCACGATGTGATTAAAATGGGCTATTTGCAGCAGTTAGCTTGGACATATATTCTATTATCATAATTAATATACTACTGTATTTTATGCTTTCTTATGCCTGCACATAGAATTAAGTGATGTAGTCTATTTATTTCTTTCCACTTAGATCTTACTGGCTTGAATTAAGGAAATGCAGCAAAAACATGTATGAAATACATACCCATTATCCCATAAGTCAGCTGCAACCCTGCACTGGAAACTTTTTTCCCCAAATAGGGCTTTATGTATTTTAATACTTCACCAAGGTATTCTAAGGACTTTGTGACCATGGCAGATTTATCAGAAAATGTTTGGAGAGTCCTGTAAGTCACACCAACAGCCTATAAATAAAGGAAAGCATGGTTTAAACATTCCAAGTCTTATATAACACAGACTTTGAAAACTAATTTTTTAATTTCTTTCTCACTATACATGTATCTTATACTTAGACCTTCATTCTTAAATTTCCAATAAAGACTCGCAAACATTAAAACAAGTGAAATCTAGGTATTGGTGGTGCTTACATTTAATCCCAGCACTGAGGAGGCAGAGACAAGGTCAAGGTCAGCCTGGTCTACAGAGTGAGTTCTAGGACAGCCAGGGGCTACATGAGAAACCATGTCTCAAAACAAACAAACAAACAAACAAACATACAAACAAACAAACCCCAAATAAAAAACCAAAAACCTGAAGTAAAGAGTTAAATTTTACCTTTTATAACTAAAGGTCAATGGAAAAATTAACAAACGAACAAACAAACAAACGAAAACAATTCATCAGTAGCTATTTACAGGACTTAAGATTCAGCAAAATCATTAGAGAGAAGAAACATCAAACTGTTATACAAGAAGCTTATAGTCAGCTAAAGCTTTCTATACAGGTTGGTTCATAATTCATGACTGGAAATCTTCAAATTCCTATAGGAGAGGAGCAAGTAGCATTGCCAAATTCTTACAAGGAAAATCTCTTAGTTCAGCTCTGTGATATGAATTGATGTCCTCCCACAATTTACAGCTTAAAGAATATTCTTAATGAGACATCAGCTAGCTAGATAGCTAAGTTGTCTTAGTGGAGAACTCAGGAAAATGCGGTTGAAAGGCTAAATATGGGACAAACCAAGCGGTGGTTGACAGAAATGTGAGGTGGGGCAGTAAGAGGCGATAGCGATAGCAAACCCAACAAGCTTGCTAGGAGTGTGAGTGTAAGTAGGCTGTAAGAAGCTAGAAAAGAATCAAGAGGTAACCCTAGAATGGATTAGAAAGTTTGAGGAAAGTTTTCAGATCACACTGGGAACTCACAAAGGATCTCAATGGCCTACATTGAGACCAAAACAGCAGCAAAGTAATGTGATCTCCCTAGTGTGTAAACTGAGGACAAAGCAAGGGTGCATTGTCTAATACACGTCTAACTATGGAGGTAAACAAGGAAGCACAGCCTTGAGGGGAAACAAAAATAGGTCGTGTGGGACGAAGAGGAAAGAGGAAAGAAGCCCAGTGGCGTGGACAAATGAGAAGAGATGTATTGTTAGTAACTGACCCTTTTTTATTTGGCTTTCGCTGTTTGAAAATTTCATTCTTCAGAAGTACACAAACTTCTGATCTCCAATCCCTTGTAAGCACAAATACCTTGAAACTTTTATTGTTTAGGTCAAGATACACATGCAAAGAGAAAGAGGACAGTGCTGGTAGGGGCTGAGTAGGGGGCACAATGAATGAAGAATGTCCAACCTCACAAACACAAAAAGCTAGAAAGTATTTTGAAAGCCATTTCAAATAACTTTGTTTCATATTCCTGTTTCAAATAGAAAGTTTTCCATCCTAGTGCCCACATTTTCAAGTGACATTTCTTAGAGGTCAATAGTAACTAAAATTGGATACTTTCATGGACTCTAAAACACATCAATAAAACAAACTTCAGAACGCTGAGTTCTGAATGAATCTTTTACTCATGAGTGGTTGCTAAATACTTTTGGAAATTTGTAAAGTTAATGAGTGATATTGCTTCCCACTGTTGACATTTCCATCCTGGAAAAAAAATGATACATCCTGATACCGTCCCATTCCCACAGAAGCCTTTAAATATCAGGGAGCTCTCAGCTTATGAAGGTTCATGTAAATTTCCCAAATTTTAATTCTCTTGAAAACCTGAACTGTAGTATTAGCAACAGATACTGTCAGTTGTTTTCTTTGAAGTGATAGGCTTACTTATTTCATCCATTTCTGAAAAAAAAAAAAAAAAAAAGAAATGTCTGCCAAATGCCCAAGTCTGAATAATCACATTTTGTCAGTTTTCTTTCAAGATAAAAGCAGTCAGCACAGCTTGTGACTTGTGTGCTCACAGGCTCTTTCTTGAGACACTGCACTGCTTTGGCACACTGACGCCCTCCCTTCACATGCACTCTCAAGTTTCATTGGGAGAATGAGCTGGAGGGTTGAAATTTCATGAACATTTAAATCTTATTCTCTAATTAAGACTATTCCTTAATGAACTAGCTTTACTTTTCAAATTTATAAGAGTATAAGTTTTAATAGATATCATAATCTGAGGCCGTAGTGCTGGTTCATGCTTTCACTTTCACAAAATTTGTGAAAACGTCATTATGGTTTTGGGATAAAGAACATCATGAGATGGCATCAGTAACTCACAGGAGTGTATAAACCATATTTGAATACTTGTGATCATGACACCCAAATAAGTATGTTTAACTTTAATTTCTTCCAGAATAAAAAACATTTATTTCTACATTTTCAAATAGATTAAAAATATGTATTTGAAATATATATATAATGTGTAGTGGTTTGAAAGAAAATGGCCCTATAGGCTCACAGAGAGTGGCACGGTCTGGTTGGAGTAGATGTGGTCTTCTAGGAGAAAGTGTATAACTGTGGGAGTGAGCTTTGAAGTCTTCTATGCTCAAGCTACACTCAGTGTGGCACACAGTCTCCTGCTGCTGCCTTCAGATCAAGATGTAGAACTCTCAGCTCCATGTCCAGCACCATGTCTAGCTGAATGCTGCCATCCCTCCCACCATGAAAATCATGGACTGACCTTCTGAAATTGTTAGCCAGCCCTAATTAAATGCTTTCCTTTTTAAGACTTGGCATGATCATTGAGCGTCTTCAGAGCAATAGAAACCCTACTAAAACAATATATATTATGTGTAATATATACATACTATATATATTGATAATATACATGTTCACACACATAGAGACTTTTCATTTTAAATTTAATGTGTGCAATTTTCTCAGAGGTAAAAAGACAGTAAATCCCCCAGAACTATAGGTAACTGATTGTTAGCTGCCTTGATGGTGTTCAGAATGAACCCTGGGTCCTCTTTAAGAGCAACAAGTACGCTTACTCAATGAATCATCTCTCTAGCTCCATAATGTGTTCTTAGTACTTTGATAACTACATATATACCATATCATACTATTATTTCCATGTAGAAAAAGCACATTAAGACCAACATTGGTATGTTATTAAAGAAAAAAAAAGCCCACATCTAAGACTGGGCCTTAGTATTTGGGGCTTTAACGTCTTGGAGTAATTCTTGCTGTGATTCTCTTATGAGAATGGTTTACTATACCTACAATCAGTAGGTTTTATATTGGATTCTTGCTTTCATTGTCTAAGTCTGGAATTCACAAAGTATAAGACAAGGGGAGTGTATATAACTAGCCATGGACACTCAGTGCTAAGGTTCTCTGGTCAACAAAAATCTGATGTTTTGCCACAAATTATTGCTGCAGAAATAACTATGTCCTGGGTAACTTCATTGGGAAAAGACTCACAGAAACTTTTTTGGGTTAAGGTGTTTTGTTTTGTTGGTTTTTTTTGATGTCCAGATTTCATTCCATGTACCTTGCCTCTGTATCCTGTTCTTTTTCATCCTTTTTTCTGTGACAGGCTCTAGAGGCTGTATGCTGAGTCCCATGAGAACAAGAAGATATCTGAAACCTCTACTAAAGAGCAATGTTCTCAGCTTTCAATTCCTCCTAAACATGAACCACAATTTATATTACTTTTGCTAACTTTCACAAAATGTCATCTAGCCAAATAAGACTTACTTAGGGAAAAAAAGCCTTTGTTTTCTTCACAGGATACATTCTAAATACTTTACAGCAAGACACTCTGATTTTCTACTATTGATGAATCTACTGACAATCTGGCATTAAGTAGTTAACACTTTGTATTATTATTTTAACCTTTGTATAACTTCAATTTTCAGATCAGTAAAGTACCTTTTAGGTCAAAGACTACATTAGGTTTTTTAAATCCCTAAGGAGTCCTAGATAATGCTATCTAGCATTTTGCAAAAACCTGTCATTGATTTATTGATAAAAAGAAAAATTCACTTCGGCTGGAATAAATTAGAGGAGCCCTAACTCTAGTGACCTTCCTTTGTGACCCCAAACTGTTGGTCAGGACTCATTCAACAGTTACATAATATACTCAACAGCAATTCATATTTCTCATCTGCACATTATTTTGTTATTATTAGCTATCATTAGAGCTGACAGCCTTCTCTAATTCTTATACAACTGTATTTTAAATTACTGGAAATCAATGGAATTAACAGTTAACAATATAGAAATAACTTATTGGTTGAAATTATTTTCACGTACTTAATATCGTATTTTCACGTAGTCAACATGCTTGAAAGTAAACCTACATTTGCTATGAACAAAACACAATAATCCGAACATCAACAGTTTCAGCTAGGATGAAATAAACACTACCACATATAACATTCCTTTAAAATTAATTATCGAAACTATAATTTTAGATGGAAATTACTATAAAGTAAAATCAAAAGAAATAGATTCAATTTTCAAGTCCTGACCCTAATATAAAATAGCTTCTGCTTGTATTTACAGAATTGTTGTGGGCCAGTAAATACTCAGCTGGACGACTATAGACTCTATACTAAAGTAGTATCTGAATTGGAACCCACCAACATTAACAATAATACATTATTTCATTTCAGGTGGCCTTGAAGCAAAGTTTTCACGTACTCTTCCTTACTTTTATTATTCATTACATATGGATTTTCTGCTGTCTTTAGAGTAAATCATACTATACCTGAGAGCAACACTTCCTTTACTCCAAAATGTTATAATAGCAGGCAACTAACGATATCACTTGTTAAGTTAAACAATTCATTTTATAGAAAAAAATTAATACTTCAAGGTTTACTGAAAAAAAAATTGATCTGGAAGATTATACTAATGAAAATACCTCAAGGAACTGAGTAAGTGCTTGCTTGGGATCTTCTGGGCTGGGTAAAGGTTCTATTTGAGCCTTTGAGAAGATATTCTTTACTTCTGAGAGTGTAAATAGTAATCTTGTCATTTCAGCCAGCTGTTCCATATACTCTTTTTCTATTAAAATGAGATAATGATCATACTTATTAATAAATATGCAATAAAATTTAAAATCTTATGTAAGTTATACATATACTAGTGTACATACATACATACATATGCTGGAAGACGTCCTTCAACTTTGAAGTATGTTACAAAAACTCAAATTTTCACAAAATTAAAAATGAAATTAGACTTTTCAGACTTATAATTATTCTAACCTCAAAAATTTATAGAGATGTAAAAAACTATACAAGATATAGAAGTACAACCTTTTCAGGCCAGCCTCAGTGAAACTTACAAGAGGCTACAAATAACAACTTTTTAAAAAGCTATTACATATAAAACAGAACCGCATGGAAATTCTAAAATGCAAAAATAATATTCACTGACTAATAGTAAAATAGAAAAAGTAAAATATTTTGTGAAGGTGGGACAGATCTTCCTAGCTGTATAGTCTTCTATCTTGGTGCTCAGTACGTTTCAGATTTCTCTTTCGTACCCTCTTCAGAGGAAATGCAGCCTGTCACCTGAGGAAGAAGTTTTGGTTCTTAGCGCTAAGGAAATTAATTCCTTTAGCTTTGTAGCAGGGATATTTGCCATATGTAATAACAATAAAGTATCAATAAAAAGAAACAGGCTACAGAAGTACAACTTATATATATTTATAGCTAATTTTAAGTATATTTTGAATATTTGATATTAGTTCATTTAATCCAGGAAGTCAAAAACACTTACCCACAGCCTGTTCAGGATTTACGTCAATCAGCAAATCAGGTTCAGAAAGGTGTTTTATGTGCATTTGCAAAACACAACGGACCCATGATCTTATAGTTAAGGACTGAAAAGACACGCAACTTGACTGAGAAAGTGCTTCACATACTGTGCTGCTAAAACAAATTGAGGAACATTAAAACCAAAGTGCAGTGGGATCCACAGAGAACAGATGAACTCAGTACTTCAGACATGCTGAAAATGGATGCTGCAGATGTACCCAAGAAGATGTTAAACACCTTTGTTTTCATTTCTAATATTCTAATGTTTATTTTTCCCTTTCTATTGCTAGTGTATCTATAGACTTATGTCAAGAAAAAAAATGTTGGCAAGAAGGCAATAATAATATAATAGGTAAGCAATTAAACCCAAACAATAAAAACAAATAAAAAATGGCAGTATGAATAGCATTTAGTAGATGAGGTTAATAATAAAGCTGTTCAGGACAACTATCGCTCTAGATATGTCTCTTGACTGACCAATCAATGGTGCTTTCATCCTTTCCTTCTTTACTTTATAAGCACTTATTATCAAAGATTACCACATACAAAATTCTAATACACTATCTTCCAGGAAGTAAAAGAAACTTCCTTTTTCTTTTTCTTCACATACCTGCATTTTAATCTGTAAATATCAGTGCCAAGACTCACAGGGATTCGTGTTTGCCCTGAGCTTTGGCAGGGTAGGGCACTGAGGTCCTTCCCACTAAGTCTTAAAGCTAACTTTGTACAGAGAGCCACCCACCTAACATTATAATCACATCCTGATGTACTCAAGGGTTGGCTTATGTGGTTACAATGGCCTAAACCTCCTTTCTATTAAGCCACACATAGCTGAGTCTAATTTCTGATCTATGGGGGGCTGCTGGGGATAAAAATGATTGTCATAGTTTTAACTTCAACATCACACTGTGCACCACCAAAACAATCTTTGTCTTCTCATTTTGTTTTGATACATGTTCACACAGAAAAACCAGAGGCTTTCATTGGGATGTCTTCCTTTATTGCTTATCCACACTGCTTCCAAATAGTTTCTTACCTAGTGCTTGCCACTTGGGGATGGTCAGCAAGCTCCTATAGTCTACCTACTTTTATATCCTAGCACCGGGATTAAAGAGGGTCACTTTTACTTGGGTACTTGGATTCTGTACTTATGCCATCATTTCGTACAACAAACACATTATCCTCTAAGCTGTCTCTCCTACCCCTAAAACAATGCTTAATTAATCAGTTAACTAATTGTGTTAGCCTCACTATGTATGTAGCTTTGGTTGTCTTGGAACCTGCTATACAGATCAGGCTGACCTGAAACTTGCTGATTCTGCCTGAGTGTTAGCATTAATGCTCGGCTTAAAATCATTTTTAAATGGACATAAATCAGATTTTTAAAAGTTGTAAAACACTCTAAATTGAAGTTTTCCTTTAAAAGAATACAACATAAATTGGCCAGTTATTACCTATTTAACTTTCTTAGAACTAATTAATAACGTTTCAGTTTCTTCAACTGTTACTAATAAGTATTATTTTAAAAATAAATACTAGTATTTATATACAAATACACATATGCATGAGTGTACACACACACACACACACACACACACACACACACACACACACACACAATCTTTGTTACTCCCCAGAGAAGCCTTACATCTCTAAGGTGGACCTCATGCTTCAAAATAAATCTTTTGAATTCTACCTTAAATACTGTGGCCATCCTGTGCATTCCCATAAAGAGAGAGCTGAGAGGCCCAGGAACACTCAAGGAGACCAAAACCCAATGGACCTGAAGACTGAGCTCTACCTAAACAGTGCCATGCTGAGGAAACACAAATAAAGAATGCAAGAAAGAGTTTCTTCTCCAGAGAGAAAGGCAACCCCTGCCCAAAGTCCATGACCAAGGAGAGCAGGAGAAATGAAGTACTAAACATCATTCAAAGAGACCAAAAAAAAGAAACAGAAAAAAAGAAAGCTTGAAAGAGGAAGGTTATAGAGTTTTCTTTGTTGGTGATGAGAACATTACTAAGGATAAAGGCTCTTTAGACCAATGAGTCTAACTTTTTAAGAGGGCCCAGGTAACACATTTGAGCTGAAAGCAATACTTGTGTGAAAAAGAACCCATAATTCTCCCTACACACATCTCTGGGTACAGTTACTGAAGAGAATGTAAGAGAGTTGGGACTTTGATTGACATAAGGAAGCAAGCTCAAAAGGGGAAGGATGCCCAAGCTACCAGTAACCCTGAAAAAAACAGATGCTCAAATGTGGTCTTGGCAGTGCTTGGATAGTAGTTTCTTATATAACTAGTGATGTTTAGTTACAAGGGACAGGAAAACTGTGAAGTTTCTTAAACCCCCCACCACATAGTCTTCCATATGTGCAGTCATCAAAGGAAGGAACCATTAAATTGTACACTTAAAATTATATAACTAAAAAGGTTCAGTTTTACAAGTTGGTCTTTACTTTGGGGCCTAGGGGCTTCCAAGTTAACAGAGGTGAGTGATTTAAGAACAATAAATAAGCATTCACTTTTGTTAAAGAATTCTCATACTAGAAGAATTTTTAAAGCTGGTGCTGAATTCTTTTACTTTATAAGTCAAAGACCAATGAGACAACACATGCTTACTAATGCTAGCTAATTGGTGCCTTAGAAACCAACGGACTCACTACATCCCTTCACATCCCTGCCAGGCAGGTGATAGAAGGACTGCTCACAGGCCTGGGTGAATTCATCCTCTTCATCTTGATGCTTTTATAAAGTTCCCACATTATACAACTTCTACAGTAACTTTATCTCATTTTTTCATATATACTTCTATATATTACTGAAGTTGTTCCTCTTAGCTTCTGTATGACATGGCAGAAGATATAGAAAGACTAAACAGAATGATTTAAGAGAATTGCCTTGTTCATGATCTCACAAGTATCAAGTCTTTAAAGTTGTCATGAAGTCTAAATATTAAATAATATACCAGTGTTTTATTGATTCAGCAATGATATCTATACAATTTTTCTCCCTAGGGAATATAGAAAAGACACTTTGAGATAATGAGGCAGGCTTACTGAGAGTATGAACCTGTAACAATTACATACATACAGACATATATATGTGTGTGTGCGTAAATCAAACCACTAATTTAGGTTTCATACTCCCTGCTATTACTACTGTTAAAATGTCGCCTGCCAAATGAGAGGATACATAATAAACATTAGTTTACATTAAAAAAAAAAAACAACCTTCCAGGGTACTTAGGTGTACATACCTATTTTGTAGCAAATGACTTAAATATCTTGCTACAACTTGGGGCCAGATGATATCATCCCAACCAAAAAGCTGAATTATTGATATAACTGGCTGTGGCTGAAGATCTGGTGGTGCTGTGTTCGGCATGTCCACTGCCAGCAAAGTAAAATCTAGATTTAAAAAGAGAAAGTTCAGGTAAGACATTTTCATCACCCCCCGCGCCTCTAATTACAAGGATTTAAAAATTCCCAAATAAAATGTAACATTCAAAAATGTAATTTGAGTTTAAACAACTAAATTCATGTTGTCAATGTAAACACCATTTAGATCTCCAAAAAGGTTTAAAGGCATCCAGCTCAGTAATATGATTACAGATATAGCCCCTTCCAGTCAAGCCAGTGCATTTTATTAATATGCCTCTATAATTCAGAGACCTAGTCAAAAGTATTTCCTGCATCCAGTCTTCTTTGACTAGGTTAAACTGACTTGCCACCCGCCACAGGCACTCATGCTCACTGCTGATACCCACCATTCTCTTCTATTAAACAGTGATCTCCCATGATTAAAGACACGCACTTACTTCAGAACCCACAATCTAGAAGCCATGTTAAGCAGATATCACTTTCTAGAAATCCATCAGCTCAATCTGTACCTATGCTTCCACGTCAACTGAAGCGCTGACTCCTAGGAAGCTCTCACATTCCCCTCTACTGACTCCACAGACGAGGTAGGTTTACTTCTTGCTCTACATTGCTACTTCTAAACCATTCTCACTCTTTCCTCTCTAACTGATCTAGCTTTGAATCTCTATACAACATCAAACTATACCAGTAGCATGCTCTTCTTGTTGTATATCCTCCAGGTGCCTAGGTTCATATTATTCTTCAAAAGCAATTTTGCCATGATCTTATTTATTTTGAATTCCTTTATTCCAGTGACTATCCTCCCCCATATTTAAATACTCCCATGTTGATACCCAAAGCACTTGGCATTATCAATTATAACCTCTGTAAATTTTCACAGGACTCTATCTTGAAAATTTTGCTGTATAAGCATGATAGCTTGAGCTGTAATCTTGAACACCCACATAAACACTGGGCACATATCTGTAATCCTGGAGTTACTGTGTGGGTCCTTGGAACTCCCTGGCTGGGCAGCTAACGGTGCAGGAACAACTCCCCACCCCCATCCCCAAATACCATATATGCCCCCACCCACCTCTGCCATCTGGTTGGAATAAAGACTCCCCACACACCTTCAATCCCTCTGGCTGGAATACAGACATGACCTTAGTAACCGTCTCTAGTGTCACATTAGTTTGTAGAAGGAAGCAGTCATGTTTGAAAGTGACTAATTAAGAGGTAGACAAAGTGACAAATCACAGAAAGATTTGACAGAATGAGTCAAAAATACGATATGCCCAACTCTTAGGAGAACAGACAGGAAAGAGAGGTGACTGAAAAGAGTGCTACAGGGAGAAAGAGTCACTCAGCCCCACTGAGTAGTGCTGAGTACAGACTAGGTGAGATGAGTGGAGGTCACAGGCAGTTTTCCCAAGCAGAGCAATTCCAGGAGAAGCTGAGAGCAGCCAGTCAATCAGTCAGCTTGGAGAGGAGTTTGAGGCACAACAGCTGAGCTGAACCAGACAGCCAGAGATCAGAAAGAACTAGAAGAGGTGAGCTTATTCAGCAGTAAGCCATCTGGCAAATAAGGAAGAGGGTGACCCTGTAGGAGGACAAGTAGTCACAATTAACCTGGACCCCCGAGATCACTCAGACACTGGACCACCAACCAGGCAGCATACACCAGCTGCTGTGAGACCCCAAACACATATAAACAGCAGAGGACTGCCGGGTCTGGTTTCAGTCAGAGAAGATGCACCTAACCCTCCTCAAGAGACTGAAGGCCCCAGGAAGTGGGGAGGTATAGTGGGATGGGGGAGTGGAGGTGGGGGCATCCTCGTGGAGATGGGGGCTGGGGGAAGTTGGATTATGGGATGTGGAACAGAGGGTGGACTGGGAATAAACTGACTGTAAAAAAAATTAAATTAAATTTTTAAAAAATTTTTCAAAAAAAGTTCCTTTTGCAGGTCCCTGTCCTAGTTTCCACAACATCACACTTTGCTGGGTTGTATCCTAACTACACTCCTCTACAGTGCCCTTCCTTGTTTCTCTTGAGCCATAAATACGCACAGAAATACACTGTGAACTGATCCACAGTGTTCTGTCTTCATCCGTTCTTACATTAATAACCATCTTAGCCAGTTCCCGGGCTTTAAAGACTATTTACCCATAGATAGATTACAAATAAACCGCCAGCTCAGAGCTCTTCTGGGAAGCCTGCTTATTATATCCAAGTCCTCATTTAATGTATTTAGACTTCAATGAATAACTTAAAACAAACCAAAACACCCTAAGAACTTAAGAATCTTCAATATTTTATCATAAAATAGTCCCTTCCTCATCTTCTTATAATAGCAAATTGTTAGTTACTCTAAACACCTTTCATGAATGAACTATTCTGGTTACATTACCTTATTTGCTTAGTAAATATTGTTAGTTTTACCTTTTCTTCCTTTAGATCTGACCATTTCTAACTATCTACACTACAACTTTAGTCCACTCTGGTTTGAGTTGTTTGAATAATTTTCTAACTGCCTTATTTCCCTCTTTGCTTTTCTTTATCTCATCAACAGAACGACTGTATTTCCTCTTCTGAAAAACTAATAGCTTCTAATCTCCACGTCAAAGTGGAAGTCTTTGCAGCTGCTCAGAAGGCAAAGGGCAGACTTCACATCACTTAAGCACATGTCAGCCTCTCACTCTTCCCCTCCACCTCCGTCCCTCTCTTCCCTCTAGATCCCCAAGCACTGTCCTCCGCCCCTCATGTCCGTCAAGTCACTGCCTCCCTGAGTACTCTATTTAAACTGTAATCTCCCCTCTCCCCTGCACTGTTTTGGTTTGGTTTTGCTGAATATGGTGTTTTCATCTGTAAACCAGACTCAGGAAGCTGAGGCATCAGGATCACAAATCCCACAAGATTGGGCATCCAAGCAAGACTCTCAGAAACAACAACAACAAATTATTCTTGGCCCCATCACTCACTAGATCATAACTTTTGTGAGAACGGGGTATTTTGTCTGTGGTTGTTCCGCCAATGAATATATCCCTAGTACATGCAAAGGTGAGTATTTAAATAACTTCTCATCTTCTGTCAACCTAATTCTACTTCAAGTCACAACTACATGCCATTGACTTTGAATTTGTTTGGCATTATAACTTAGGACAGTGTCAACTAAACTAACACAAAACTGCTTTTGCTGATGGTCTAGCAAAATTCTGGATGACAGAATAAATTTCAACTTACTAACAATATGTATTATCTCAGATACTACACTGGTTGGAAAGCATGACCCTGCCACAATCTTCTGTCCATATGGTAGACAGTCTTATGTACTTTGTATAAAGTCTGACCTGCTCCAAGATTCAACTTCTTATCCATTTTTTATCATTCATTCCTCCATTTTTAGCTCATCTTTTTTCATCCATCCCAGAAATAAATACTGATTTAGACCATAGGGAGTTTTGTCATTGTTGTTTGTTTAAAGCATTATGGTTAAATACATTAAAAAACCCTTTAAATGAACTCTCTTTACATACATGCAGTAACAATACAAATCTCTTGTCCATTCTAGAACTTTTTAACGCATTATGACATAACTCTTTGAAGAAAAATATAATGACTTCTCAGAAAATTGCCCAAATGTCCATATATATATATATATATATAAATCTTGCCTAATTGTACATGATTCCATGAATGCCTAAGGACATGTCTTTGAGTCAATAATTAATTTAAATAAAAATTGTAAAGGTGGCGCATGCCTTTACTCCCAGCACTCGGGAGGCAGAGGCAGGCGGATTTCTGAGTCCGAGGCCAGCCTGGTCTACAAAATGAGTTCCAGGACAGCCAGGACTACACAGAGAAACCCTGTCTCAAAAAACCAATAATAATAATAATAATAATAATAATAATAATAACTTAAAATCTAGGTGAAGTCAAAACACTAACATTCTAAACATTCCATTCCATCCTGAGCTAATCCTCTTGGTATTGAAGGGCTGGGGAGTTGTTGCTGTTTCTATATAAATTATTTTATATTTAGTTATCTGCTCATAAAGTATGAAAGCATACTACTTGAGCCAGATATACTCAAATGCTACCTTACTTTCCAAATAATTGTGAGAGTAAGAAAAGTTTGTAAACATTCAGTGTTGTCTGAAATTATCTTTTATTTTAAATAAATAATCATTTAATTTCTCAATGATTAAATACTCAAGACAAACACACCCAATTTAAACATGTCATTTGTCCCACCATATGTCATAATGGCTATTATAAAGCAAGAGACTGTTATCAAGAAGACAGAGGGAAAGACTGGCAAAAGTCTGCAATAGGAAAAAGCAATTAGCAGTGAACAGTTAATGCTGACCTGCAGCAGCATCTGCAAGCTGGGAGAGAGGCACAACTTGTGTCATTCTCTGACTCTTGAGAAAGGAAAAGAAATGCCTCCACAGTGCACCAGCGACGGCAGCCAGGGGGCGCTCTTTAGCCGATAATGAAGACTGCACAATTAGGTCCACATTCTCCTGACACAATTGCTGATGAACACTCCTGAAAAGAAATAAAAATACATCTAACACTCAAGAAATGAAAACAGACTGTTTTTTAACACATTTTTTTGTTTTTCGCATTTCTATCCTGTGAAAACCAAAGGAGCATTTATATAACTGAAACCTTTCTGCCAAGGCATAATATATTTCTTGTTATTTGAAGGATGAATGAAGAAGGCATATCAAACACCATGAAGTTAATGTTAATTACTAATGTCAACCATTAATTATATGCTTTTTTAATATGTCAGGTCTAAATGAGAAACAGGCAACTTCAGAATGAGGATCTGCATTTTGCAATTCATGTATGTCACGTGATTTTACTTAGCATCTAAGCATACCAACAGTTTTAAAACCATTTTCTCTTGAGGGATTTTCAACAGAGATATATTGGGAAGGAGGTAAGAAGAACACTTGGTTCAGGTATGGTATATCCAATTGAACATTTCTTCTTGTGTAAAAAAGCAGCAGGCTTTGTGCTGGCATACAAAACTATGGGGGGCTACTAGAACCTAGGAAATCATTTTCACAGACAATAAACTATTCTGTTCATTAACAAAGCATAATTTAATGTGTCTTAAATTCTGATTTATCATTAACTACTTTTTGTTAACTTAAAATTTAAACATCTTTGGAACCTAAGAAACATAAGTGCAGAAAGTTGAGATTACCAGGCTATGCAAAGAAAGAACTATGAGACTTCTCAGTGATTGGGAAGAGAGGCATTTATAAAGCAATCGACTCAGAAACAAATAAAATGTCATGTTAAATGTAGAGAATGGCTATTTTCTGTGTCTGATTCCATCAGTGCCACAGCAACCTGAAGAGCAGAAGTAACTGTGGATTATCATCCTTCTATTTGCTCTCTGCAGTTACACAGAAAGCAGAGATGCAAAACCCCAAAACAAACAAACAAACAAAAAACCCCACAAAAAACAAAGAAGGCCCGAGGCTTCCTTTTTCAGAAGTTGTTTTCAACTAAGGAGAGTAACAGTACTTTAAAACATAGTTAATTTTAAGGTAGCCTTCTTGATCTTTTAAGCAGTTTATTTAAAATAATTCTACAAAGTGGCTATAAGACTACATCTTGTCACATGACTATATACCAGGGAGTAAAAATTCAATGTATAAATTATATAACATTAGGAACTTCTGTCCCTTTACATTGTATTTCTGCACATCATGGCATACCACTTAATCTTACTAAAAGTACAGAAAAAGTGTACAAATGCCTTGGGAAAGAACAGAAAGCTATTCTCTTTTTAAAAAAAAAATTTAATTTTTTATTAGATTATTTTCTTTATTTATATTTCAAATGTTATTATCCCCTTTCCTAGTTTCCCCTCTGAAAAATCCCCTATTCCTTCCCCCTGCTCTCCAACCCTCGCACTCCCATTCCTGGTCTTGGCATTCCCCTATACTGGGGCATAGAACCTTCACAGAAGTAAGCTATTCTCATTAAAACAAAAGAACTAAGTATCTGTTATGTTTTCTATATAAAAACATTCCTTAGATGCTCTCAATTTACATTAGAGGCTAAAGACCAGTTTGGGTCCAGTAGCTTAGAATAAAATGAATGAGGCACTACTAGAATTCTTTGGCAACTAACTCAACTGCCCCTGTTAACACAGGAATACTTTTATGCACTTAAGTCTAACCAAAATAATGACACCTTACCCTGGGTTTTAGTAGGTTTTTTTTTTTTTTTTTTTTTTTCAGGTATACTGATTTTAAGTAATAATAAATAATGTATGATTCACTATTTCTATATAAGCCACTTTTTTTTTTACTCAATAAAACCTACTCCCTGTGAAGGAGTAACATTTCTGTTCAGTTTCTATCTGCAAGCTTCCCACCTACTTTGCTTGCTGGGCAAACCTGTAATCTCTGCAAGGAGGAGGATGAAGCAGAGGGACCATGAGTTTGAAGCTATTCTGCCTACACTGCAGTATCTTACCTCAAAACATGAGTGGATGAGCAGAGCCGTCTTCTAACCCTCTCAATAACAAAACAAAAACTTCAAAGAGGATTAAAGAATATATATAAGACCTAAAACAAACTACTAGAAGAAACAGTCCAAGACACTGAAGAGCTTTCGGATAAGGCCCCACCCCTTCCAAATATAGGAATCCAAAAATAAGACAACTGGAATATTGAACTAAAATGCTTGTTACTACAGAGGAAACAGTCAAATTAAAGCAATTAAAATCAGAGAGAAAATATTTACAAACTACACATTTGAAAGGGGTTAGCATGCAACCCAAAAATCTCATTAACAAAACAAAAATCACTTAAAAATATTTCAGACATGTCTCAAAAAACCATATACAAATAGCTAACAGGCATATGAAAAACACTCAATATCAATAGTCATCAGAGGATTAAAACCTAAATCCACAATGATATATTGTGAGATGACTTCATTCCAGTTAAGAATGGCTAGTATCAAGGAGGAACTGCAAGGGAGAAATATAAAATGGATTTGAAAATGCATAAGCATAGATGAAATTCTCAAACAAACGTCTTTTTTATTTTAAAGTTTTATTTCCAAGGCATCTCTTTCTGCTATTAACTTCTAAGACAGGGAAAGATATTATTGTAAGTCTGTACAGCAAAATTCAGTTTTGTTTTGTTTTTACTGGACCCTTACATCTCCATGATAGACAGATATAAACTACTATTTATACTAAGAATGCACCCGAGTTTAAAAGGTAGTTCTGGGGTATTATACAAAAGAAGGTAATGAGCACTGGTGATAATGTAGAAACATAGGAACCTTTTTACCCTGTTGGCAGGAGTGGTTATAAATTAGTTCAGTCATTATGGAAGTTCCTGAAAATATGAAAGCTGAAATGCGGTATGATCCAGCAATCCCAGGCCTGGGCATGAATCCAAAGGAAATGAAGTCTAGATGTCCAAGAGACATCTGCACTCCCACGTTTCCTGTAGCTTCACTTATTATTCCCAAGAAATGGAAACAACCCTACGTGTCCACCAAGTGAAGAGTGGAAAGAGAAAATGGGATCTATATATATGAGAGAATATAACTCAGCCATAAAAGAATAAAGTTCTGGGTCTTTAAGATGGCTTGGTTGGTAAAATCCTTGCCCCATGTCCCAGTTTCAAGTGCTGTGATAAAACTCAAGTTAGGAAGGAAAGGGTTTATTTGGTTTACACTTCCACATTGTAGTAAGTCAGCAAAGGAAATCAGGACAGGAACTCAAATAGGGAAGGAACCTGGAGGCAGGAGCTGATACAGGTGACATAGACGGGTGCTGCTTACAGGCTGGCTTATCACAGCTTGTTCAGCCTGCTTCCTTATAGAACTCAAGACCAGGGATGGTACCACCTGTAACAGAGTGGAGCCTCACCCACAAATCACCAATTAAGAAAATGTCCTACAATTGGATCTTAGGGAGGAAATTTTCTCCATTGAGGTCCCCTCCTTCCGGATAACTCTAGCTTGTGTCACGTTGACATAAAACTAACCAGCACACCAAGCAGATTTGGGGAGCCAAGTGCTGTCCCTCCCCACAGAGAAGACCTGGGCGAAGGATCATGCGTCTATAATATTAGCACTGGGAAGGCTGAGGCAGAAGTTGCTGGCCAATCAAACTAACTGAGTCAGCCACCTCTAAGTTCAATGAGAGACCATGTCTTAATTAAAACGAAGAGCCACTGAAGACGCCTAACACTGACCTCAAGCCTTCATACATGGATATTCATGTGCGCCCAATGGCCTCTCTACTTCTTTCTTCCCTCAAAAATAATGAAATTTCAGACAGAGAAGATATTAAGTGAAATAAACCAGGTACAGAAAGGTGAGTATAAATTCTGCTGTGTTATGCAATGTAAGATGAGTATAGACAATAATTATGTACTGTATATTCCAAAAGTTAGAGGCTTGTGACACCGCTCAGTGGTAGAGGACGGGCTTAGCATGCACGAGGCCCTGGTGTTAATCATACTAGGACCCCCCCACCCCAAAATAAAAATCTATTCTAAGTTTGAAATACTTTGAACATTATACCAAAATTAAGGATAAATGTCTGAAGAGATGTGCTTGAGATGACATGACCGTTATGTAACATATACATGCATATGTTACCCCACAAGATGTATAAATGCCATGTTTTGACATGTCAACTAAATAAAGAAAATCTAAGACCCATGAGATGGCTCATTACAGAAGATGAAGCTGACAGCAGAAGAGTCAAATAATACATCCAAAGTTCACATGGTTAAGGGCTGACCATATTTGAAACCTAAACCTGACACTGAAGAAAGATGCTTCCTTTACAACACACAGGTTTTTAAATGATTAAACATTAATTGTTGTTGCTGTTGTTTCATCTTATGTGGACTAAGGAAATTTCAGTAAGGAAGGAAAGATCTAGGAGAGACAAAGGTGGCCCTGAGCTTTGATACAAAGAGCAGAATTCCATATTAGCTAAGACTAGAAAAAGAACACATGTACTCAAGGCAGTACTGAAAGGGACAACAGACATGACCCACCTTTTACCTCTGCAGCAAAAAATGATGACACAGCAGGAGTATCTACTGGTACCTCAGGGATATGACTCAGAGATCTGAATACATAATGGTAAAACACAAACCATTATGTAAATAGCCAATGCTGCCAGGGTGTATTCCTTTCAAGGCAGAGTGAGCAGAGGAAAGAAGGGGTCTAATTAAAGCTGAAACACTGACCCCCACAGAGCATGTTAGAGAATGTGCACCTCTGAGTACTGCACACTGAGAAAGCTAGCTGCATAACCAGAACCTGAAAGTGCTCCTACTCAGCTCCAGTGTCCACCCTTCCTAGGTCTGCTGCCTTCGAGGTGAATTAAGATTCCATCATAATGGCTCCACCCCTGAGGGAATCACAGTGAAAAAGAGGAAATGGCAAACATCGGCCATTATGGAGGCTGAATCAAATGTCTGCATACAACCACCAGTTCAAAATACCTGTGCAGTCTTGGGTAATTTTTAAAATCAGTGTTTCTGGAATGGAAAACTAACTATAAAGAAGTAGTGAAAGTGAAACACTGGAAAGTGCAGGCAGTAAAGGAAGCTCCCTCTCTAGGGGCCGACCGTGAAGGGATAACGCCAGATGCCACAGGCATCTTCAGATACCTTCTACCTGCCACCACCGTCAGTGGGAAAACAGGAAGGAATTTGCTGCCTAAAAAGTAAAACCAAAACAAAAAGATATAAATTTCCCCAACACTTGGAAATTTTTTTGAGTAAAGACAATTTTCATATAGGTTTAAATAGTTCTGATACACACATGTGAATAATAATTCTGATACACACATGTGGAAAAATAATAACCAGACTATCTTACATTAGAAATAATAAAATACAGTATCACAGAAAATAAATTTGCCAAATGTCAAGTTACTCAAATTGCAGCTTTCATGGTAGAAATAATAGCAATACCTAGCATTTATTAGTATTTACTATGAGCCTTGTATTATGTCAACTATTTTATAAACATTATTTCTCATCCTGTGAGGCAGAAACAGTTATTATTCAAATCTTATAAATGAAGAATTGAGACAAAAAGAGAATGTGCTTGTAGCTAGCTGTGGCAGAGCCAGCAGAGCTGTGTGACCTTGGAAGAAATGACTTCCCAATTCCTGCTCTACTGAGTGAAGAACAGCAGTAACTAAAGGTTCTTAGGTTCTTACAGCCACCTACTGGGAGTCTTATAAATCACCGGTCTTCACAAGTCCATGACCACACCCAGACGCCTTCAACCCCACTGTTCACATTCAGTGGTTACTCACACTAAAGGGATTTGCATGGTCAGTCGTTACTCGGTTCCCCTTCCCCACCTTCCGTAATCTGTTTTCTTGTTTTCATCTGTCTTGATTCCACATGTCCAACCACTCACTCCCAACCACACCGGTGTGGCAACAAACACAACCTGTGGTTCTTCTCTGCATCCTTCCCTGGTAACTTAGCAGGTCTGGGATAAACTGGTCACACAGTAGATTACTTTTCTGGTATGCATAGATTTCACAATTTAAAGAAAAGCATTATGTTTCACAATTTAAAGAAAAGAAAAACTTTTGATGAAGCTCCTACCACCCAGGACAAACATGGCACAGTAATGTGATCGGTAGGAGTTGACAGGAATCTGCAAAGACTGAACAACAACTCTTTTAGCTCTATTCCAAACATGGTGACTTTAAAACTCTGTATTAGTGTAAAAAAAAGAAATTCAAATCACTGATCACTGATCACTGAGTAGCAGTCCAAGTAACCAACTGATTAGGTGCTGGTGAACAGAAAGAGAATGAGGGTCCTTCACATACCCTTAGATGTGTTTCTCAGCTCCATTTCTGTGAAATGAAACCATTAACTGCTTCACTATACAAAAATAACATATAACCCAAGTCCCAAAGTTTTAAACCTGGAAGTAACCAGGTTTACTATCTAATACAGCAGTTCTCAATCTGTGGGCCATGACCTCTCTAGGGGTAAGAGCATTGGAAAACACAGATATTTAAACTGTGATTTGTAACAGTAGCAAAATTACAGTTATGCAGTAACAATGAAAATAATTTTATGGTTGGGGTCACAACATGAGGAATTAAAGGGTCTCAGCATTAGGAAAGTTGAGAACCACTAATACAATCCTGTCTTTAAGAACTGGAAGTGGGAGGAGAGAGCAACCTCAAATGCCTCTAGGTAAACAGAAACTTTTACAGCCTCTGCCAATGAGGTAGCAGGGTTTCAGTTCTGTTCAGAAGAACTGTGCAGGCCACAAGAGTCCAGTCATACAAATCCAATCCTGGAGTACTTTACAGTACTCTATGGAGCACGGGTGGATGATGAGATCAAAGCAGAGCTATAGATTTTATAGAGAAGCAGTACCAACTACGAGGTATACAGTGAGTGACATACAACAGATGACTTGGGGGAAATAAAGGGAGCTCTGTGGTATGTGAAGAAAAGTGTGTAAATGAACACTTGTCTAGGAAGGAGAACAGATTATGACCTAGAACTTGGAACCCAGTTTTTCATCCATTACACAGAAATATAAAGTCCCCCAATTATCTACAGAGCTGGTAACTATCCAATAGGTGAAAACAGGTATGTTGCATGCAAGACAAGACAGTTTGTAGTTCAGGTATAACTCTATTGCTTCAAGTCTTAGAGAGTGTGATTTAGAGGCAGGAGAACATCACTGAAAAAGTACAGGTCTGGAGACAGACATGCCAGAATATAGCATTTCCTCATGTAAGCAACATTTCCTCATTTCTTCTAACTATTAAATAAATCTTCCTTAAAAATTAAATTAACCTCACCAAACATAGACACTATAGCATATGCCAGCAAGATGGTGCTGAAAGGGCCCGGATATAGTGGTCTCGGGGGAAAATATACCAATGCCTGGCAAACATGGAGGTGGAAGCTCACGGTCAGCTTTTAGATGGAACACAGGGTTCCCAAGGAAGAAGGAGCTAGAAAAAGTACCCAAGGAGCTGAAGGGGTCTTCAACCCTATAGGTGGAAGAATAACCATGAACTAACTAGTACCCCCTGGGCTCGTGTCTCTAGCTGCATATATAGAAGAGGATGGCCTAGTTGGCCATCAATGGGAAGAGAGGCCCCTAGGTTATGCAGACTTTATATGCCCCAATACAGGGGAACGCCGGGGCCAAGGGGTGGGAGAGGGTGGGTAGGGGAGCAGGGCCGGGAGGGGGGAGAATATAGGGAACTTTCTGGATAACACTTGAAATGTAAATGAAGAAAATATCTAATAAAAGTTGAAAAAAAAATTAAATTAACCACTCTCCTTTTCTTGTTGTTTCTTGGCCACAAGGCAGGTACAAACTTTGGGTGTGGTTAATTTTATTGACAAGTTCTTTATAGATGTTTAAATTAAAAAAAAAAAAACAAAAAAACTGAGGAACTGTTATTATTAGCTAGCAAATTTCAGATGACTTATAATCTCTGCAGTAGTCTTGGTCTAACCAGTTTTAATTGCTGTTGCTGACCTTATTTTATATTGAAAACTCTAAGTACAGTAAAGCACAGAGCAGACTATTCCATGTGCAGCAGAACCTGAACTGAGACCTATGCTATCAGAATAGATTCCATGTTTCCAAATTAAAAAAGAAAAATTCATTGTTCTGTGGTTTCTCAAATGCCATTTTATGACTGAAATAAGTAATTCATATTTCTAGTGTTATAATACTGTATTTGTTTGTATACAAAACTATTAAAAGTAGCTACAAAGTGGAATATGAGCAAATCCCTACACTAGACGCAACATTGCCACATACCAAAATTTAAAATTCATGGGGATTGTACACTATTTGATAAAGATATCAAAGGTTAACGACATGTGATAATTTAAGCTTTTGCTAGGGCCAGATGAGTTAATCTGCAAGGATGGAAACAACAATAAGAGCCCAATGACAACGAATCAAGCATGCTCATGTTTCTATACTGGATTCATGGGTTCAGTAGTACATACAGTCCATGACTGCTTGGCTCTGTTGCTTTGGCAGGAGGTGGAATATCATGTCATGGCAGGAACAGAAGGCAGAGGAGGTCTGTTCTCATAGTGGTCAGAAGCGGAGAGAGACAGACCTCAATAGTACTGAATGAGGGCAAAAGCTCCAACTCCCAGTCTTTGGAGTATACTTCAAATGCAAACTTCAGCAAAGACTACGGTGATAGGCCCTAAGATTTCATGTAGCAATACTGGCTGAGCACTTAAAATGGATGTTTAACCATCCCCAGCTACTACTGGTATAAAAACACGAGACTCTTTCCCCAAGGAGGTGGGAAGTGTTGAAGCTAGCTCTAAGGAAAAGGGCTGAATAAGGATCTTTACAATGTCAATAGGAACATATCCTTAAAGGGGATTAACAAGACCCTGTCCCTCCTTTTGTGTTTTTCAGCCACAAGGTAAGCAGACTGGTTCCACTACAAGCCTTTGCCATAATGTATGGGATGTGCTGTTCTGCCACAGGCCCCAAGCAATGAAGCCTTATGATTAGTGACTAGACCCTCCAAAGTGTTAAGGCAGAATAAACATTTTTGTTCTTTTCACATTGATTATTCTGATGTTTGTTACAGTAACTAAAGTTCCCAAAGGGCTTAAGTTTACTATTTAGTTTTAAATTATGCCTCAGTACATGTTTGCAGGGTCCTAAAAGGTTGTATTTCCACCAGGCAGATGTTAGGTCATAGGCAACTCCTCTCTTTCTTCAGTCTTGAAACTGGGAACAGTAAGAGTACCTTCAGGAATAAACCAGTTAATAAAGCTCAAACACCTAGTCAGGCAGGCCTTCACATGCACACACGTCTGTATGCATGTGCATGTGTGTGCACATTTGAGTAATCCTGGATTCTCTGAAACACAGTAATTATTCCACTTATTGAGAAGGTTGTTTATTTACTACCATAGATGAAGAAATGGCCATGCAGCTAGTAGCCCCATAGATGATACTTAGCGACAAAGTAATGATTTTGAACAGCAGGATTTCATTCCTCTACTGCATATGTGTATATAAAAACAAATTGACCATTCTATTATAGTAAAATAAATAGAAATGGGGTACCATTTGTTTAATCATGTCAATCACTGTCTACATTCAGAAAGAAAAAAAAAAAAAGAGCTATGTAAACACCTTAACCTTTTCTCGAGTAGAAGAGTGAATTTAGACACCAGAACCATTCTGTCCAGCAGCTAAGCTCACAGATACACTTCAGAATCTAGTTACATGAAACGCTTTATTGGGTGCTAGCCATCATACATAACGCTTGCATTCAAGAAATGTACACTTAAGATATATATATATATATATATATACAAAGGACTATGATCTTAAAAAAATTGGAGGTGTAGTGAATGCTTTGTGGAGAGAAAATACCAGCACCGTCATGAAAGTTGTAGTAACTGGAAAAAAAATACTTCAGAAAAGTTAAAAAAAAATTGAAAAATATGAATAGGATATTAGCCCAGAAGCTTGGAATACCCAAGATACAATTCGCAAAACACATGAAACTCAAGAAGAAGGAAGACCAAAGTGTAGATACTTCAATCCTTCTTAGAAGGGGGAACAAAATACCCATGGAAGGAGTTACAGAGACAAAGTCTGAAGCAGAGACTGAAGAAATAAACATCCAGAGACTGCCCCACCTGGGGATCCATCCCATAAGCAACCACCAAACCTAGACACTATTGTGGATGCCAACAAGAGCTTGCTGACAGGAGCCTGATATAGCTGTCTCCTGAGAGGCTCTGCCAGTGTCTGGCAAATACAGAAGTGGATGCTCACAGCCATCCATTGGATGGAACACAGGGTCCCCAATGAAGGAGCTTGAGAAAGGACCCAAGGAGCTGAAGGTGTTTGCAGCCCCATAGGAAGAACAACAATATGAACTAACCAGTATTTCCAGAGTTCTCTGGGACTAAACCACCAACCAAAGAAAACACATGGTGGGACACATGGCTCTAGCTGCATATGTAGCAGATGGCCTAGTTGGTAATCAATGAGAGGAGAGGCCCTTGGTCCTGTGAAGGATCCCCAGTATAGGGGAATGCCAGGGCCAGGAAGGGGGAGAAGGTTGGTTGGTAAACAGGGGGAGGGAGAAGGCGATAGGGGGTTTTCAGAGGGGAAACCAGGAAAGGGGATTGCATTTGAAATGTAAATAAAGAAAATATCTAATAAAAAAAAGAAAAATATGAATAAAGCAAAGTGACATGAAATTGTATACTATTTAGGGCAGTGACTCTCAACTTTCCTAATGCTGTGACCCTTTAATACAGTTCCTCACATTGTGGTGACCCCAACCATAAAATTATTTCATTGGTACTTCATAACTGTAATTTTGCTAGTGTTATTAGATTATAAAAAATATCTGATATGCAGCATATCTGATAGGCGACCTCCAAAGGCATCAACGACCCATGGGTTGAGAACTATTGGTCTAGGGAACTACCAACAATTTGGTACTAACATATGACAAATGGCAGTGGCAAATGACAGAAATTAAATTGGAATATTATTAATGGAATGCAGGGCAAACTCTGGCTGCATTATGCACATCAACTTGGGTTTGTCTGCTACCAGAATAATACTGTGCAGTTAACATTATAAAGACAGAGGGTAATCAAATGATCCCTTCTATGAGTAATCCTACAATGAAATCTATGCATCCTTGCTAAAATACAGTTGTCCCAATAATCTTTGAGATTTCAAAAGTTTGTGTTCTCAAAAGCTGGAGTTAACTAAAGAAGTCATCAAGGTCAAAAAAAATCAACCCAGACAAAACCACCTTACACAACCAATATCCCACTGTAATGCAAGAATCTACTCATTTAGATAGCTTGCTAAATGCAAAGGCTAATTTTGCAATGCTAGCAGTGGGTGCTCTATACTATATGGTCTTCAGTACAATGAATACATTTCTCTATTACTACCTATTTCTGTTATTTTGTCTTTGTAGTAATAACTTAACTTATGTTTGTATGTAAACTCTGGATGTAACAAAGAAATGGAGAAAAGTATTATATGACATGGTAAGGTTTCTGTTTTTATTTTACTTTAAGATGTAACAAGCATTTTTTATGAATCAAAGCAACAAGTGATCTTTAGATGAAGTTCTATGAAATAAAAGAAACTCTTAGGGAATATGACATTACATTATGCCTTGTAGACTGCTAAAGGGAACCCCCCAAACAATCATCACTAGACCATGACAACTCATTTCTAAATGCTTTAAACTAGTTTTATTTAGTTAGGGATTCAGTTTCTATGAGCTCATTCTCCAAAACTTAATAGCAAGGTAATGGATGAAAATAACAGAGGATAAGCTTTCTAGATGAGAGGTCACTTTTCAGGCACATTTGCATCTAAAATACAACAGCACTAAAATCACCAGTCTTTGTTCTTGTGGGTTGAAGGTAGTCATTAGTTAGACCATTTCTGTAAAACAATATTAACTATTATTATTGTGTACGTGCAGGGGTGTGCTGTGGGCAAACATGCTATAAGAGGACAACTGTGGAGACCTCTGAACAACTTTGTAGAGTGGGTTCTAGAATCAAAATCTGGTCACCAGGCTTGTGTGCCTCGCTATCTCACTTGCCCTTTGTGAAGAATATGAAAATAAAATGCATTCATCTTTAATAATACATCTAACTTTCAGAAGTTTAATGACCTATAGGATTTTGTGCAGACAATAAATGCACTGCCTATACAGAAGCTAAGGAAATAGAAGATGCTGAGCTGAGTAAGGTTGTTGTTCCAGTCTTAAGTCAGGATAAAGAGTATGGAAAACAGCTGTAGAAAATGAAGCACTCAATTCTTTTGGATCATGTGATCACTGGTGATTTGAATGAAGTCATCTCAGGAACCAAATTAGGTAAATGTCCCTTGTGGCCTCACCAGCCAATTGAGAATTTAAAATTGAGTTCAGGGGGAGGCTTTGGACAGACCAGCTGTCTTATAAAAAAATAATGGTAGAATGCTTTGTTACCATCTAATGAAATATGGGATCATTCCACTATATCTGTAGCTGACATGCCCTGATGAGGAAACATGGTTTGTTTAATAAAAATTCAGGAGTCATTTTTTAAATTTATTAAATATACTCAAATATTTTTAGTCACCTATTATACAAATAAACTAAGACTAAATTCTGTTTCTAAGACTTTTCCTAATTGGTGGGAATATATTTCAAAAAAGAAAAAGGTCTAATGGTAATGCCGACTAATTCTTAACTACATCAACTAAAGTGGCCCTATCGCAGTAAAATTTGCTCTATAATTTATCTTAATGGATTGGGTGTATCAATAAATATTGAAAATGTCCGGTCTCTTTTTCCTCCCTCCATTTAAATCAAATCCAATTCCATGTCAACAGATTGTATAGATGTATAATTACAATATCTAATGCAACTGGGAAAGCAGTGTCCTTTGATAAATAATTTTCTAAAACCTCTAAAACATTCTGCATCCTCAGTACTTCTCTCAGATTCAAGAAAACCAGTAAATTATAGTAGACACTATTGGCCACTGCCAATTGTTAATGGATTTTAAAAACCCTATCATCAGATCCAGCAGTGACAAGTAGTTTGGATTACAAGTCAGCCAAGTAGGAGTCAAAAAGAACATAGTGATGCTTCAGAAAGGTTTTTCTACCAAAAGTGTAAGCAAATTCTTGTGGAAATAACAATAAAGTCACCAGTATGATACAATGTCCAAATAGGGCATATAAATAAGCTTTATCCATCTATACTCCCTTGATATTATGACATTTTATATGTGCATAAACGTATATATAGCTCTTGTCCCTCTTCTACCTTCTAAGCACGAAGCAAATAATTTCTCGTAATTTACCAATCTAATTTCTCTTCTCCCTTGATTTTACGTCTCTTCTAGAGTACCTACTAGTCCCCAAAATCCATCTATAGCTTTAATATACAAAATACAGCAATTTAAAGTTAACTTTAATTCTAAACAGAAAAAGATATGAAAAATCAAATGTATTAACTTAATCATCAAAAAAAGCAGCTCAGATTGACTTAGAATGAGTTTATATTTAACTGTAAAGAAACTTCACAATTTTAAATTATTGTCATTTTAGACACTTAGTTACACAAACAGTAGTCCTCTAAAGAGATGCACTCTTTTACTGCAGTCCTTTACAAGAAAGGAAAGGATGGGGAGAAAGCTTTCCTAAAAGATTATCCATTAAGTCAATGTGCTGTGAGGTTTATTATAAAGCTCTGGGATTAGGGTGGAGAGCCTCAAAGACTTTTATTATATCACTAATTTCCTTTTATAATTCTTCAGCAAATGAACCTTTTAACTGGTTCTGCACACTTAGGGCTTGATATATGCTATTTGTGCATAGCAGAGGCCATCTGCATAGAACCAATGAAAACATGAGTCTGTAATTTTAAAGCACCCACTTCATGATGCAAGCAAGCAAACAAACAAAACCATGTATATACTGAGGAAAGGACTATGGAAGTGGCCAGGCCTAGGAGCACTACCTTTAATCCCAGTACTCAGGAGGCAGAGGCAAGTAAGTGGATCTTTGAGTTAAAGGCTAACCTGGTCTACAGGGTAAGTTCTAGGACAGCCAGGGCTACTCAGAGAAACGCAGTCTCAAAAAACAAAAGTAAAAGATTTGTGGTGAATGGAACCAACTAGAAGATCACCAATTGAGTATGAATGCTTAACACTTTAAGAGAAGATTCTCAGATGGAACTGGAAAGGTATGTGGACTTTACTAGCATCCTGTAAATAGCACCTAAAAATAAAAAATTTAATCTAGCTGCAAACTTTTATCCTTTTTTAAGGATTAAGTTTCATAAAATTTCATGAACTAAGTAAAAATACTTGGCAATATATTTTTCTTTACCAGAGACAAGGTTTTTCTATTTGTAACAGAGACCTCACTGTTCAAGGACTCACTCTGTAGGCCAGGCTGGCCTCAAAGTTACAAAGACCCATCTGCCTCTGGCTACCAAGTGCTGGGATTAAAGGCGGATACTACCACGTTGGTTCACAATACATTTTTTTAAAGTGTCCATTATTACAATTCCAGTAGGACATCCTGCCCTCCAAATTTACTCTTATGAGAAAAAACTGTTTACAGTGAGTTGCTGTTCACCACTTTGATAACGCTTAGAATATTTGGAGGAAAGTTTAGTAAACATAGAAAGAAAAGGTAATAAACGATAATGCTACTTGCACTGCTTATAATTATTCTGAAAGGAAAAGGCTTAATTATGTAGATAACAAAACAATAATAACATATTTTCAAAGGCCATTCTTTGGCAAAAAAATCAGCAGTTGTCTTTGTGAAAAAAGTAAATATTAAATTAACAGTTTATTCCCGTAATTCATTGTCTTGCAGAATACGAGGTTATATTAGGCTCCAGTCACCCCTACTTTCAGCCTTCCTGGTATCTAGTAATAGAGACAGTGGAGCTAATTTTCTGTCGTTCTAGAAGAACTACTGGACTGTTAAACTTTTATCATCATCACCTATGAAACACAGTAAAAACCACTGTGAGAACCAATGGTTTATTAGATGGAACTCACCATCAACAATGTCAACCCTGCCTGCTTGTATTAACAGGAAAATGTTTTACGAGTTCCACCACTTGGCATCAATTTAACTCTAGCACCAGCTATGCTGTAAACTGCGAGTGTAATTTATATGGTGACCTATGTGCAGAAGAAGCAATATCTAGGTGAAACTTCTCACAGCCTGACAAAATGCTTTGATTTGCACCATTCAGAGGATTGAGCAAAGAGTTTACGCAACCACCACCAATGGCTTTTATCTCCAAATGTGCTAAAAATTTATTATTGAATGAGTGCAACCTATTGCTTTAGAGCCTGGCTTGATAGAACAGAAATGATTGGATAAATATTACATTTCAACTGGAACACATCTTGCCCATTAGGTTAAATATTGGCCAAACTATGTGTTTAAGATAAGTATCAGTCTAAGCTGATTCCATACATAGTACATTTTAAAAGTCTCCAAATGTTTCCATAGTAACATTTTTTAACGTACCTGTAGCTGAGGATACATGTTCCTCACCAATTAGGAGAAAGAAAATCTAGGATCCTCTGTTCTCTTCTGAAACAATCTATTCTGTCTTTTCCTTAGCACTTGAAGTTATCAGTATTTACTATCTACTCCTATCTAGGAAGTGTCCTCTCAGACTGGAAGGGACATAAAAAGAGCTTGGCCATAGATCCTAAATAAAAGTTTATCATTCTGTCCTTCCTAAACATTTTAAACTACAGTTGAGTCTCTCATTTACAATGCTTGGGACCTGTGTTAAAACATCAATCTTGCTAGCTCCTATGGTTTTCAGGCACAGTACAATGGTAACTATTCTATACTTTGAGGCACCTGCCTCTGTTTAACTACAATCTGTCAGATGAGTTAGATGTGAAAATTTTCATTTAAAGCATCTTATCAGTAATCAAAAAGTTTTGAATATTGTTTTATTTTGGATTTTTTGGTAGAGATGGCCAACTCATAGCATAAATTTCACACTTACAGCTTTCCCAGTACTTACTGCTATAGATTCAGGGAAAAGTACTCATGTGGCAACTTCTATTTCCACCTATCTGAGAATATACACCTCTAAAGGTAGCTCTGGATGAGGTGCTTGGGAGACCTCCTAGTCAGCAAAGTGTTTGTTGTGTAAACATGGAGACCTGCTTTCCATTATTTACATCCACATAAAACAGCCAGGCATAGTGCTGAGAGTGTGGAGACAGGACTGAGAGTGTGGAGACAGAAGGACCCCTGTCTTGACAAACTAGTGTGCCTAATCAGCAAGCTCCAGGTTCCAGATTCTTGTTTAAAGAATCTAAGTGGCTGAGTCCTCAGGAAGCATGCCGGAAGGTGGCATAAGTCGTCTCCATACCCATGGGCACGCACACAATGAATGAGTGGCCTGCGTCACTGAGGACTTGCTCGGATTGCTGTATAAAGCTTTTAAACACCACTTTAAGATCAGGAGAAGGATCCAATGCATATAATCTTCAATTTCTTTGGACTCCTTATCAACTACAGTAGCCTTAACTAACCTGATTAATTCAGTGTTACTTACTAAAAATTTCTAATTAGCTTGATTAAATTCTGCAAGGTAAATATTACTTCTTGTTTAGTAATTAAAAAAAAAATACACTCCAAAGGTTGAATAACTTGACGAGTAAAAATGGAAATTGAGTTATTTACTAAAGTTGCCTTTACAGTACCCCCAAACCACCAACTTCTTACATATTACAGAAATTTATTAATAACTAAGATATACCACTAGATAAAAATGACCACTCATTCATGTTTTATTTTCCACAGTGAAAGTTTCCAGCCTGGCAGGTAATACAAAAAAAAAATACTCCATGTAAAATGGATATAAAGTAAAAACTTTTATTTAAAAATAAGCTACCTCACATTCCATTTACAAAGCCACGTGTTATATATCACTACTAGAAGACTTAAGTACTTAACTTTCAATGTCTAGCAAGATCTCTTAAACTGTTTTTATCTTGATCTTTAAAATTCAAAACTACAAAAAAAAAATCCCACTTGACTAAAAACGCAAAACAGGAAAGCTGTCCCTTCTAGGGTTAACAGGTGCTTTTTGTAAGATGTTAGGTAAGATTAACCTTTTGCTCACAATAGGAATGGTTATTGGTTTTATTTTTTTCACTGTCTTTAACCCAGGTAAAAATCAATATAGAGCGAGACAAAGGGCTCTAGAGGGCCTGGCAATACCAGCTTTTGCTTTGGCTCCTGCACAGTTCTACAGCATGCTGAGGCTGGGAAGGATTAGCCTGCTTGTGTTGAGTAAACCGATGATACTCAATAAACAGTTTCTGTTGTAAACCCCTTAGGACGTGCAAAGCCACACTAGTTGGCAATAGACCAGATAAGCGGCAGAACCAGCTGTAATCTCATTTAGACCTGAGCTGATCCTCCTGTCCTTTCATTCCACAGGATCAAAGCAAACCACTGAGGAGGCAGCTGTATTACAGCAGCCCAGCTTGCCGGATGAGGCAAACATTTCATAAATTCCACTCCTTCAAGCAAGTCTCTACTAATCTACCCAGACCTGGGACAATCAATGAATTTCTGAATTCATTAGACTGGTCATTATAGGATAACCACTTTCTCTTTGGAAAAAAACTGTACATCAACTTTACACAAAGGCTGCTACTTCGAACATTCTGGGGTTTTTTGCTTTTGTTTTTTTTTCCCCCTGGAAAGGCCTAAATGTGCCTCCAAAATATAAAAATACAAATGGTTTTTAAAATTCCTTAGTTCATATGATGCCAAATTTCTCTATATAATACACCTGAATATCACTCAAATATGCCAAAGTCATAGGATCACCTTCTTTCTTAAGGACACGGGATATGATAAAACCTACTGACACTAATCCAAACTGATGTTCAGAAATATTTTTAGAAAATGTTTTTGCAGTCTATTAAAGATTATCATTGAATATTCTTTAACTATTACATTAAACAGAACACAATTTTAATGTATTTATAATAATTGAAGTGTTAAATGTCTCAAATTATCCAAGTGTTTTGTTACTCCTACCCCTTTCACCAGGATTGCCACTTTAGTATTAGATATGACTAAGAATTTTTTTCTTAAAAAAAATGTAAATTTCAAGCTATGAACCTTTAAGGAGCACTCACCAATTTCAAACCCAAGAGAATAATAACTGGATGTACGAGGGATAGTAAAGAGACAGATGTCAGACGTATCACAGTATCACAAACCACTGTAAACACTGAAGAGTACTCTACTCTGCCAGGCTAGGAACAGTAGCACTTGCAGTGACAGGCTTCTATAAGAAAATGGAATGAGGAGTCGTAGTTCAGAAAACCATGGGCAAGAATGCTTGTCACACATCAGTGTAGACAACACTCGGAAATTCTTATGCATTTTCTGATCCTTCTAACACTAACAAGCCTTACATTTAGTTAGCCAGCTTCTTTCCTCCATTCTTCAGATGTACAAGAGTACCATTTAACATGATCACACAATAACAGTAAAAGTGAAAAATATCAAACCTTAACTCTTCTAATATTTGCAAAATCCAGACCCTTGTTGTAATAACACGATAGGAAACTGCAAAACTGTGTAATTATACTTTAATTGTATTGTGAGGCATGCATTAATCACAAAGTTTAAGTACTAAGCATAGAATTATAATAATTCTGTAAAACAAATTGAAGCTAGCTAAGTAGGTCAGAACCACTAACATGCAACAGGAGACCTCTGGGAATTTATCAGTTAATGGCTATTTATGTGCAAATGAGTGCCCTCCAACCTTCCAAAATCCTGTGTAGCTGAAGGGGATTTCTGCTAACCAGGAGCACTGCTTAACTGCAGAAGCATAAATTAAACCATTTTATTGGAACCATTTTTAATTCTTCACTTTCCTTCTCCACTTTCCACTCTTTCTCGAAGCACAATTTACAGAACACACTTAACAAAAGTTCGCTGAGCAGTTTTCAAAACTGATCTCCAATTCTTGTTTTGCAGGACAAAAAAATTTAAGGGAATTTGTAGCTATAATAATTTGTCTTAACCTAACAAAGGTAATTTAAAAGGGGCAAAAGTTTTTGTTAAGGAGCGCCTTCAGTCTGATCTTTTTTAAATGAGAATTAAGTATTTACATGTTTTTGAAGGGAATATGCCATGATTTAGGCTTGAACATCTTTCATGTCATGAAGGCTTGCTTCCTGATTGCTGGTGCTACTGGAAGAGATGGATGCTTTGTCAGGCTTAGGTCACTGGTAGTATGCTTTGCAAAGGTAGGTGGGAGGTTTAACCCCTTAAGTTGTTCATCTGGTGGCCACCACAGTGAGCAGCTTTATTCTGTCAATGCCCCGCCCCTTTACTCCAGGCTCAGACACACTGGACAGACAGCAAAGCAGCTGTGAGCCTGCATGCACGTTCTCTCTGTAGCTGTTTGCACGAAGCATTTCCTCAGTGACCCAAAGCCAAAACGGGGCAGCAGAAAGAAGAAAAAATTTCAATCTGATATATATATATATATATATATATATATATATATATATATATATATATATATGTATATATGTCACAGTACCTATTGTTTATTAAAAAATTAGTACAAAGATGAAGAAGTGAAGAAAAGGAAGAAGAAAACCTCGGTAGTGTCTGATGGATCAAGTTTACTGAAAATTACTTGTAAGAGATTTAATTTTGTGATAAATTATTTTCTTGTATTAATACTTTCTTGGAGCTCTTTCCACCATTTATTTACTCAAAATAGTAATAATCTAGTGCTAAATTAAAGACCAAGCCAAGAAAAGTATAGTATTTCTTTAAAAGTATAATATTTCTCAAAACAATGCAATTTGAGCTCTTCAAAATAAAGGTAAAAAAGGAAATGTTTAATGGGAATACTCTTCAAGATTACAGGCAAGGTAAGTTTGCAGCACACTCCAAAAAGATGAGGGAAAAAGGTTCCAATCATTTTTCCCTAATTAACTGTCCCCTAACTATCCTAACAACTGTCTGTTGTAGGTAGATTAAAGCAGAGGAAATGACTATCTCAAGTCAGCTTTGAATTATTGTGGTTTAGAAACAAATCACTGGTAGCTTTGGTGGCACCAAGTGCTATACTGGCCAATGGTTTTTTCGTATAAAAGAAAAAGCAGAACTCTGGTCAAATGCCATGTGTCAAGTTTAAATGATTCACATAAAAATTAAGATGCTCTGCTGTCCCTAAAACATGTTACCAGTGACTACTTTAGAAAGAAAAATATTAAGTACAAAATTTTAAATTGTCATACAAATAAAACCATCAATAAAAGGCCACTATCCTATCTCCTAAGGAAATTTTCAAAGTGATAATGACCCTAAGGGCTCATGTGAATATCTACCTTCTCTTTGGTTTGGAGCTACATAGTGGTTGCCTCAGTTTTCCAATCATTGGCTGGTTTTAGATCACACCTCTATGCACTGTCCTAAGTTTTAATTAACCCTGCTAGGAAATAAACAGGGACCACCAGATACACAGCTTGATGGGGTATCAAAGTTAAGAAGTATATTAGACTATTGGAGCACCTACGTACACACAGAAAAATGTGTGTTACCTAAAACAAGAGAAAGTAATATGGGAGCACATGAGTCAATGAAAATTGCAACCTCTTCATATATATATATATATATATATATATAGATAGATAGATAGATAGATAAAATAAGAGAATGACATGCTTAGGATGAAGAGGCTTAGAAGACCACTAAGAGACTCCTAGAGCACAGGAACTATTAGTTAAACATAAGTAAGAAGCATATTTAAGTATAAAGATTCAGAGTTACAGCAAGTGTGATGGTACATCACTTTAATACAAACATTCAGGAGGCAGACAAGTGGAATGCTACAGAAAGTTTGAGACTACTCTCGTCTACATACCAAATTCCAGTTCAAAACTCTATTGAGACACTGTGTCAAAAAATTAGTTAGAATTTTAAAAATTTCTATATTATTCAAAACACATCTTAAACATTGTGATAGGAAACTAGCCAGCATCTTGGAAACATTGGGGTTTTTTTGTTTGTTTGTTTGTTATTTTATTCCTTTATTACCTGGGCTTAGTTACAACTTCAAAACTATCTTTTTGCAGTTTAGAAATGGTTAACACTTACAAATACATTTTTATTTGACTAGCCTTGATAACCACAGTGCCTTCCTGCCATGCCCCTTGTCTCTATATTTCTATATTCACATGTGTTTCCCTTACAATGCAAGAAGATCAGGAACTGGATTAACAAAGAACATAAGATTCAGTGGTGTAGAAGTACCTAAGTTGGTTTCAAGGACCTTAAATGCCATAATCTTTTTATTTTCTCTCATTTAACTTTGTAGCACATGACCCTCCTGCACATTTTTAAAAAGATTCATTCTTAATCTTATGCATTTTCCTGCCTCTGTGTGTGTGTGTGTGTGTGTGTGTGTGTGTGTGTGTGTGTGTGTGTGTGTGTCTGTGTCTGTGTCTGTGTCTGTGTGTATGCATGTGTTCCTACCACATGCATGTGGATGGCCAGAGGCCAGAAGGGGGCCTCAGCTCCCTCAGCACTAGAGTTACAGGTGGCTGTGACCCACCTGGTTCTGGGATTCAAATGTAAGTACTCTGGAAGAGCAGCAAGTGCCATAACCATTGAGCTTCTCTGCAACCCTACAACAAACCTCTTCAATGAGTCCAGATATGGCTGTCAAGACATATATCTTCCCACTACCTTTCCTCAGTCAACCTAACTAGTTACAATTTATAATTGTATCTTCAAATCTCTTTTCCCCAAAGCAAAAGAAAATGAGAACTCACACTGCCTCAAGTCTCTGAAACACAAGAGGCCTAAGCAAATAAGCTGGTTTCTAATGAACTATGACACCATTAATGTCTCTATCTGAAAACATCCTATAAAAGAAGCTGTTCCAAAATTCTTTAAATAAATCTGTAGGTACTTAATATCTCATAATAACTAACTACTGACTAACGTAAAAATGCTTGATGATACCCGGATCATTATTAGTTCTTCTTCCAGACTTCCTCATATCATTATCTCTTGTACATTTATTTTATAGAAGTAGCAAAAAGTGAGAAACAATTACGCACAAGTAGAAGACAAACTAAATCTGAGTTAGATTTAACTGTGGTAGCAGTATAAATCATATTGTAGTCATCAACTTTAAAAGAAAAACCTCAAAAAAGTAGCACATTCAATATAAAACTGGTTATCTGCTCCTCATCCTTCAGACAGGAGAAATATGAGATGTGGCCTAAGGCTCCATGGTATAAAGTAGGCACAAAAGATCACTGTATATCCTACCTCAATTTACTTCTTCATATAAATTTAACTTAGCCTTAAGCCAGTAGCCTCTTTCCTAAATAAATGTAAATACTGTATTAATAGCTACTTGAGCAGATGAAGAAAGTATTTAATATCAAAGACCATAGCTAATATGAACAGGCAGCAATTTTAATCTATTTCTTTCACTTTGGTTCTTTATATTAAAAATAGAAAAGCTGAAATACCAGTTTGAATAAAGAATTTTTGAACTTCAGTGATTTTCAAACTAATGTCATAAAAGTTTGACAAAATATACATATATAAAAATTTGAATCAGTATCCTCAACCAATATTCTTATGGGAATAAGTACATACTACTTTCTAGGCAAGTTTACATGTTTAAATGATAAAAATTTCTGACATCTAGTTTTCTAGATGATAGATTCAGAATATCATTCAAAATGTAAGATATGATGAGAAGATAAAAGCAAGTTTAATTTTTACACAAGGCTAAGCTTCCCTTGTGAGAAAGCAGAGATGTGGTTACAAGTAACACAGATGCTCCTGGAACAGACCCGTGGCATTGCTGAATCACTGTAAACACAGCATGTGGAATTTACTACATAAATCCTGGCAGCTACCTAACATTTGATATTACTAGTCTTCAGCACATAGGAAATCACAGGTAGGGACTGAATTCATGATCCAACTATTTCAGAATTCAGAAGAGAACAATGAAAGAGACACAGATATTTAGAGGCATTAAGTGTCTGTTCTTTACTATTCCATTACTTCTAGTTGTCTAAAACGATATACACCAGAATCTTACAAACATGTATATGGGCAAAAATATAAAATAAAATCAAGAAATAGGTGCTAAATTACAATGTACTTTCACTTAGGAAATCAACCATCAACCAAAGCAAACAAACATTAACTACTATGTACATATACATAATTTTAATACTATGATATTTATATTCATAAACCCTTCAAAGCTTAAAAAATTATACTTATACGTGTCTTGCCTATGTTCATTTATATATGTGTATGTGCCTACTGAGGCCAGAAGGTATTGGATTCCACTGAGCTAGAGTTACCGGTGTGGTTGTGAACCACCTGATGTGGACCAACCCAGGGACCTCTGCAAGAGCAGGAGATGCTCTTACTTAGGCCATCTCACAAGCTTCTCTTAAAATTTGTATATATCAAGATAAATATTACTGAGCCATTACCCAAAGAATTTTTCACAACTTTTCAAAGCTGAGGCATGTAATAAGAAGTTAGCTTTACTCTCCCTGAAAACTCAAATTCTAACTTCTCCCTTTCCATGTCTCCCTTCCTTCTCTTGCCATCACCCTTTCTCAGTCTGGAGCACTAGTTACCCCTGGTGCTGTCTAGCTCCTGTTCCTTCATTATTTGTGAAGGAACTTGAATCCTCCGATGACAGACTAGTATTGCTTGGTCTATCCATCACTTCTCGGATATGCACACCCTCTAGTAATATGTGTGCATCAGCAGAATTAAGATAAAAAAAAGCGGGTGGCAGCCACTCTGGTTCAATAATTTACATAATGTTTAAGTGCACAAGGCAATATGGTGTTGTTTTGGATTATTTTTTTCACAATAAAATATTAAAGTAAGCTGTGATCAAAAGATCAAGAACAGGAGGCATATAGAGGGAGAGGGGCATTACAGTGACAGAGAACAGAAGAAAATTGTGTGTCAGAAAAACTGGAAATGTGTACTCATAACAAAGTCTAATCATGGCGATTTAAAACAATTCCATATGTGGAAGAAGCTAATTATTTTTATTAAAGGAATTTGTAAAAGAGATCAAGAACAATTTAGGAAACCTTCTAAATTTCAATCTGTAAGTTTCTAGAGACTTGGGTATCTCCCTTGGAATGTGTGCCAGCTATGTGCTACGTCAGGATTGTCTTACACATAATCATATCCATCATTTGGTACAGGGCAATCTCAGAGAAACTTCTGTAATGGATGTAGAAGTCTAAAGAGAGTATCTTCAGCATCTGTCTATTAGTCTATCAATCAGAATGCCTTTCATTTACTTACATGTCTGTTTCCCTCGGTGGCAGGGGACTGAGAGCAGTAGACTGCTTTTATATCTCTTCTCTCAACAGGGCACAAAGTTCCAGAACAAATACTCGATGGACATCTGATTAAAATGAGCTGACTGAAAAGCAGTAACTTCTGGCTCATGCATAATAAAACAACCAAAAGCAAAATTACCTGCCACGTGCTAAGAAACATAAGTGACCTGAGTAGTAAGATAGTATGTTTACTTCAAATATGAAGAGTATTTTTTCAAAGAATATCACTGAAATAATTTAGAATGAAACTCAAAACTTTTGAAGTGAGAAACTTTAAAATCTACTTGGGATGTTACCATGTTTTCCCTTTACCTCTTCTCCAGAGCCAGGGATGAACAGTCAGGACAACAAAAGCTACTGACATTTTGCATGCATTAGTCATATACTCTTTCTCCAATTCTTCAAAGCATCCCTGTAGTATATAATTATGTACATTTTACAAATTAGAAAAAAATTAGGCTTAGAGAAGTTGTATGATTTGCTAAAAATTATGAATGGTAGGAAAAAAAACCCTCAAATCTTTATTTGTGACCTTTAAAAATAAATAGAACTTTCCATTAAAAGTAAAAGACCCTTTATGTGATCCAAGCATTAATTGGCCTGAATAGAAATTTGTTCCTCTGGTTTGTAAGACACTGGATATTTCAGGAACACAGAAAAATAAAAGTTAATATCCTGTTAATAAGCAATCTAAAACTTCAAGCAAATGGAATCTTAAAAAATAAAATGAGCACAAAAATGAAGGTAATTTAATATACAGCTCTAAAATGTTCACTAAATTAAGTAAATGGAAGCTTCATAATATGTTGTGTTATCACATATGTATGTATAGTAAGATGTTTTTAATATCCTTGTCGGTTTACAAAAACAAAACAAAACAAAAAACTGGAGCCAGGAATAGTCAGTCATGCATGCCTTTAATCCCAGCACTTGGGAAGCAGAGGCTAGCAGAACTCTGAGAGTATGAGGCCGGCCTAATCTACATTTGTTAATTCTAGGAGATAGCCAGATCATCAGAGAACCTGTTCTCAAAACAAACAAACAAAGTTACTAAATTTTCATAGTACAATTTTTAAGCTTGATTTTCACCTGACAGAGTTAGTAGGAAAAAAATAAAATAAAAATTGTGGCTCAAAGCAGCAACAAGAGCAGTAAAGAAACTGGGTGGCTGCTCTTGCAGAGAACCCAAGTTCAATTCCCAGGATCCACGTTGGCCAGATTACAAATGCCACCTGTAACTTGAGCTGCAGGGCACATAATACTGTTCTTTGGCGTCTGTGGGCACATGCACACAGATGACACACAGAAACACATTTTAAAGAGATGATAATTTCCACCGTATTGCTAGTGGTTCCCTCTGGGGGAGATAGGACTTAAATTTTCTACCATTAATATATACATTTCTGTATCACTTAGTCTTTTCAAGATACAAGAAGTTTGAGAGTAGAAAAAAGTAAGACAATCATTGAAATCTCTGGAGAGCTTTCAAATGCTTCAAGTTCTATTACTTAATCTTCTACACTCAGATAATTTAACTCTCATTGTTCACCAAAGATGTTTCTCCTTGTGGCAGCGAGAGACCATTACAGAAAACCATAACTGGTCAAACAGAAATACTGACAATGGAGTGTCTAGCCTCAATAGATGCATCTACACTACTTCTGTAACTAAGACTCAGGGAATATCACTGAAGATTAATTAGAAAGACTGATAAAAGGCAGAGGACTAAAAAGTCTACTGTGAGATTGTGTCTTATAGAAATGACTGGGAATAGCTGGGCGAGGTGGCGCACACCTTTAATCCCAGCACTCGGGAGGCGGAGGCAGGCAGATTTCTGAGTTCGAGGCCAGCCTGGTCTACAAAGTGAGTTCCAGGACAGCCAGGGTACACAGAGAAACCCTGTCTCGAAAAAAACAAAACAAACAAACAAACAAACAAGCAAAAGACTGGGAAGCTTCACCCATGATACCACAATACTGGAACAATATGGCTGCCTAAACAAGTCATAAACAATGATAACAGCAAGAGATGCTAATGTGGAACTAGATAGGCTCTTGGGGCTCCAAGCCTAGACAAAGAATTACAGGCAACCAATGACTGCTGAGAAAGAACTTAATACTCCCCAAAGATGAGCCTCTTAATTGGTTATACCATACTAAGTGGTCAGCCCAAAAGGATGTGCAAAAGCACTGCTAAGCAGACTCCGCAGGTGTTACTTGTATATTTATGTGCTTTTATATACATGTAACAATAATAATTAAAGAAAAAGAAGCCATGAATTTGAAAGGAGTGAGAATGCATAGAATGTGTTGGAAGGAGAGGAAATAGGAGGTTTGGAGGATAAAAGGGAAGGGGGAAAATGATAACTATATTTTAATTTAAAATTTAAAACTTTAAACTATAAAAAAATTGAAGTTACGTTAAAACTATTCTATATGCCAGATATAGAAAGAAAGAAAAAAAAGTCAAGAAAATAGTTGGGCACATTAATAACAGGTAAAGAAACAAAAATTAACCCTTGGAAATACTAATTTACTCAATCTTCTAGTCATTTCACCACATATTTGGAAGCCTGCCACCTCTACTATTGCATTTTCTTCTTATAAACAAACTAGAAGAGTAATTTAAGTTTTTCCTTTATGCTTTTCTATGTAGTAATAAAAATTATAGGATGTATGTAGTTATGTAACCATATACATAAGCCTTGAGTTTAATTAAATTGTGGCTCCCAGTAATATAGGTACACATAAGGCTCTTTATTTTAAAATATGTTAGAAAAACAAACTTCCCCAAACAAAGTCAGTAAATGTCAAAGTTTTATTTGCAATGCTTTATGAATGGCACCTATGGAGTGACATAGTAACTACACAGTAGAAAGAGCATGCCTAGACACAAAATATTTTCCACACATATTTGCAGTTTGAAAAATTTTTTTTACAAATAGCAATGGGCTCTTTTTTCTTTCATCATCAAACATTCCATGACCTCTCCCTACAGTATGTCATATGCTTTCCCATCCCTTTCAAATTCATGGCCTCATTTTTCTGTAATATTGCTACATGCATATTTAAATACATAAATATACAAATAACACCAGGTTTGTCTGTTTGCTGGTGCTTATATGTACATGATTTCAGGGCTATACACACACATGCATGCACATGCACGCACATGCACACACACACAATTAGGATACCAAAAATTGCCATTGATATTAGAAGCTGTCAATGGTCATGTATATTTAAAAGCTACTAACTTGGTTATATTTGATCTAGTTGGGTTAAAATGCAAATGAACTAGAAAAGTATGATAGCCCCCAACAAAACAGCAAGAGTTAGTCCTAAGTGACAGGTAGCTTTTCCGGTTAGTCTCCATTTCCTGGATCAATACAAGGAACTTGAGTCTGATACTGATGTTTTTTAAGTCACACCTGAAGAAGTAAAATTAAAGAAAGCAGCCTTGTATGAGAGTTTGATGGTTTTGCTTTTTAAACCCTTTGGCATATAGAAGAGGCATTTGCCTTCTGTGCCGTCCCTTTCTAAGAGACAAATTTACGCCCCATCCTCTACCTAAGCAGAGGATTTCCCTTTGACTCCTTCTCAGGTATATCTCACACTGTGTCAGTGCTGGGCTTAGTTGTCTAAGGGTAAACAATACAAAATGGAGTAATCAACGCTCCCACCCCAGGTCGCCTGAAAGAATATTTTAGGGTGAATGCAAGAGGGATTTCTGCCCTGTATTTTGAATACTTTCCTTTTATAAACCCTTGTTTCACTAGAATGCTCTAGAACAACCAATTTCCCCAGGTTGATGCTTTTACTGTATCAAGTAGACTTTAAGTCTACTCTCCACCCCATTTTTTATATTCTTCTACTAGCAGCTTTTTACCATCTTAAGAAGCACACCAGATTTCTGAAAACCAGGAGAGGAAGCTTTCTCTTCATGATACTTTCCTGGTTTCCAGGAAAACTGCCAGTAGGGGGCAGCAATGCTTGCCTGTGGCAACAGCCGTGGCTCTGCTCTGCACAGTAGTTAGCTGCTCGCTTCATTCTTCTGTCATTATATAAGCAAGATGACACTGTTCTCTAATCCAGCCAAAGCTGATAAGTACCATCAACCTGTCACTTCCTACATTTCAAATTCTAACATCACAGCATCAAAGAGTTTTTACATTTCGATTTCTTTTGCTGGCAGCAGCCGGTAGCCTCTCATTCTCCCACGGTGTTCTAATGCTGCATTTGCACACCGGGGTTACTCCCAGACTGAATAGCAGGTCATCCCCTGCTCACTGAGCTCATCTGTGGCCCATGTGCTAGGCAATTTAGATCCAATCAGCCCTTATTTAGCTCAAGAGTAATGAGCAGCATAGTGACACAGACTTAAGCCTGACCCTCAGGACACTGCTCATCAAGCAGTAAAACTGTGACAAAATCATTCATCTTCCACCCGCTGGCAAGAAATAATACTCGCACTCACTGTATTACTTTTCAAGATAAAAAAAAAAAAAGTCCTGAATTTTCATGATGTGAGACATTAATTTGCAGAAAGCTGAATTCCCTTAAACCCCCCTGTTGCTATGAGCTCACCAGGGGGAAATAGGCCTTAGGAGACTGAAATGGAATAAAGAAAATTGCTCCAGCTTTCTTTTCATTTTAAATAAGCCTTAAATCTGACAAGAGACATCCTAAAGAGAGAAAAATATGTATCTTGTAAGGTAAGGAAGAAACAATTGAAATTAAGAGTTTCAAATGCTAGTTTCACTCCCTACTTGTTCTCAATTTTGTTAAAATGTTAATAAATAATATTTAAGAGAGCAACTACTCATTCTTCTTTACAAGGAAGATGAACAAAGATAAAGATATTCCTTATAAACAATATGGTGGCAAAAGTAAACCAATATGCCAGAATAAAATGTGCTTGTATGTTCTCTGTAAAATACGTGTTAAGGACTACAGCTTTGGAGAGATAAAAGAACACAGTAAGCCCAGCCAGGTACATCTCAAGCTACTACGAATTTAGGGTTTTCCTGTAATTTATAGTGCCTTCTGCGTCTCTATTAATCCAAAACCAATTATGGGAATAATGAAGAGATTGGCTTCCTTCCCACTCTGATATCACACCAGTCCATCAGTGAAAACAATGTATGTGTGTGGGGCCTTAAATTTTACTTACTTCCATCGAGTACTTCCCTTGTAGTACCAAGTCTCAATGCCAGTGTATCTCACTGAAATTTTCTGGGTTTAGTTCATTTAATAAAGTCACAATTGTAGTTGATTTTTATCTTTCCCACAGTTGAAGAAGAGTTAACTCTAACAAACCTGTCACAAAAGGGACTCATATGTATTGTGACATGTCTTTTAATAATTAGCATGACATGGTGCTGTGTAAGCAAACTGTAAATAGCTTCGCACAAGCTCATTACTGAGTTTCACCTAATGTTTCAAAGATCTGGGAGGTCTAAAGTTTAGAGTGAACCTCGAGTTCAGACAAATAACAGCAATGCTCTCACCTCACCTCACCTCAGCATCTTCTAATGTAGTACGTTGACTAATGCAACAAATTCCAGGGTACAGAAAGTAGTCATAGCATTCTCCTCCCTACACAACTGAGAAGAAACAAAGTGGCTTCTTTCCAGGAAGCACTTCTGCTCCTGTCCCCACAATGCTCTCAACCTCATACCACTGTTCTTTCAATACCCTTTCTTTTCTCTTCTCTTTTTCCTTTGCTACCATGAAGAATACATTTTCTATATTTCACCCCACTTCTCCCATCATAATTTTGGTAACCTTAAATTTTTGCCAGTAATTATACAGCAAAAACCAACAAACCAAAAACCTTATAAAGTTAACTTCTCGATTTCCTGAATAGATAATCTTGAAAATATAAATCTAAAGTCCCATTTACAAACCTTACAAAATTGTAATGAATTAGGAACTGGACTCAAATATGAAATGTAACATACTATAACTGGATTTACTTGTCAAAGACGAAGAAGCTCAAGAGCCATCTTACCCAACCTGCTTCCCTAGTCAAATATTAGAATAGTCTGATAGTATTTATTTACTTGGAAAACAAAGTAAAAATGGCCACAAACAACTCAGTTACATATAATAAACATGGTCAGCTTTACTTTTCAATATCACCAAAACTTTCAAAACTTTAGAAACAATGTGTTTCTAAATCTTCTGGAGGTCCTTTCTACTTAAAGATGCTTAAGAGGAAAGAAACAGAATGAATGAGATTTCTGCCTTAAATTTACAGGGTAACTACATAAGCACTACTTTCACCTTTCCTGTATATATTGACAAGATCTGCTGTATAAAGAGAAAACAAGGAGAAATACAAACCATTATCTATTAAAATGGTGACTAAAATAACAGAATATAAAATGGCTATGATGAGATTTTTAAGCTATGGCTTAAATAAATACCTAAGTTTCTTTTTCCTATCAGTCTATCATTGATGTTATACACATATGGACAAATATTAAGTAGATTTCATTTGATCAGATCACACATGTCTACTTTACTAGACATGAAGTATTACGTGAATTTGTTAAATAAAAACTCTATGCATTAATATGCATCCTCTGTGGAAAAAAATTACACCATAAAGTTGAAAGTAATAAATGACATTAGAGTAATTCAAATGAAATACATTATTCAAGAGTAAAGATACCTGTATAAGCATACATTTCAGAGATGCTTGAAAGGTAATATTGTTCAAATAATAAAAAAATTAAAAGAAAATCACCATACTGAATGCATTAAGAGATTATTACAACCATTGTTTTAGGTAGGCATAACTCAGTACTGTCCAACTGCTTTTCTGCCTTTTTTTAAAGATTAATTTATTTCATTTATATGAGTACATTATAGCTGTCTTCAGACACACCAGAAGACAGCATTGGATCCCATTACAGATGGTTGTGAGCTACCATGTGGAATTGAACTCAGGACCTCTGGAAGAGTAAGCAGTCAGTGTTCTTAACCATTGAGCCATCTCTCCAGCACATTTTTCTACCTTTTAAAAAAGATTTTATATGTAGGAGTTTATGTCTACACATGCCTGATACCAAAAGAGGACAGAAGGTATCAGATCTTCTGGAACTGAGTTATGTATGGTTGTGGTGTACTGGGAACCCATCCTGGGTCCTCTGTAAGAGCAACAACTATTCTTAATCATCCAATCCCAATACAAACAATTTCTCTGTGCCATCTCTCCAGCCCCATTTTTCTGCCCTTTGCTGCAGTAAACATTGTCCAGAAGTACCTTCCTAAGACTGTAGTGTTAACAAGAGAAGGGAGGGTTTATGAACCTTTAAGCCCTTAC
>LR751446.1:0-38007 GCA_902729485.2 Mus minutoides | reverse complement strand
GGGGAAGCAAGCCAGTAAATAACATCCCTCCATGGCTTCTGCATCAGCTCCTGATTTCTGACCTGCTTGAGTTCCAGTCCTGGCTTCCTTGGTGATGAACAGCTGTATGGAAGTGTAAGCCAAATAAACCCTTTCCTCCCCCAAGTGCTTCTTGGTCATGATGTTTGTGCAGGAATAGAAACCCTGACTAAGACACCAGTAAAATGAAGTATTAAATGTAGAAAATATTTGACAGAAATAAAAGGTTATGTATCTGAACTCACGTATGCATGTATACACATGTTTAGTCACACACTCCTCCTCCTTCTCCTCTATCAAGACAGTTAAAAAGCCTCATGGAGAGAGAGGGGAAAGAAGTTGGGAAAGAGACGCTTAATCTTCTAACGTTGTATATAAGCCATATTACAAAAAATGTAATCACTCCCTTTAAGCTATATACTTTTAGACTCAACAGTTAGTGTTTTAGGCAAGTACTTCAATACCCTTAGACTTCTTTGATACTAGGCTCGTGTTTAATATAAAATAGTATGTCAGTTGATCAATATCCATTTAGCTTAAATTCATAAGTCCACAATTTCCCTTAAGTGTTAGAACAAACAACTACAAAGCCTAAAAATTTATTGTTTCTTTTTTAGCTCAAAATGATATTTGCAGGTGCCAAAAGGCATTTTGAAACCACTCACCCTTACATCAGTAAAAATGAAAAAGGGGGATGAGGAGGAGGGAGAATCCCATGAGGCCTTATGTGTCAAGTTTTTGCCCAGAGCTAATTTTCATAGCTATGTTATAAAACCTGAAAATAGAGGTTTATAATGGAAATGCTGACAGACCCTTAGCTATAGCAGGCCGAATGGATATAATTAAAGAAAAGCTTTCAGCTACACCTAACCACAAATGAAAGACTGCCATTTTTATATTAACCTCAAATAACAGCAAGTGAAAACTAGAAATGTGATTTCATAAAGAAAATGTAAAATGCTAAAGATAACCGATAAACCTACTTGACATTTAGAGTTTTAAACAGGTATTTAGTTAACATAACCAAGTCAATGTTTTCACAATGCTCCTTTATCAGCAATAAAGAATGCTCTGTGAAGCCATCATCATCAGTTAGCAGAGTGGCATATGAAGTTATTATTTCTTAACAGCCTAGAGGAAGCTGCTCTTCCCTTTAATCAGTAGTCTTAATTCTATAGTTTTATCATACAATTATTAAACAGTTACTTATTCAACATCCACACTGCACACACCAGACACTTACACACACACACACACACACACACTCTCTCTCTCACATTGCACATACACACAACTGCACATACATTTATGCAAGGGCTGATACCTTATTCCCATCTGAATTTGAAAACAGAGGAGATTGTTAAGGTAAAGTATTTCATCCTTTCCTTGGCCAGGGATGCAGCCAAGAATAAATATCATCAATCTATGTAATCCATCTTCCCACCTAAATCAAAAGTCAAGAACTTAGCTTTGTTCTCAACTCTAAAGCAGAGAGAGCAGGTGCCTCTGCTTTAATTTTTAAAAACTATCCAAAACGTTGTGAGCTTTTCTATATTTTTAGTAAACAGGCCACAAGTAGGCTACAAAATGATCTTCAACAAAAAATGTAGATTTTGAATTAAGAAATCAGGAACAAACCACGATGTTCTGATAACTAGATGATTTTTTTAAAAAGTCCTACCCTTTCTTTTTAAAGTAAACAATTCTGTATGAATTCTGGGAACTTCCACCAAAATATTCCAAAGGAAATGCCTGTCTATGCTGCCAATATTTATGTTTTAAATGCTAAAGTAAAAATATCCAAGTTACAGACTTTTACATAAGCTGTGATTAGTTTTAATGTCGATGTGACCAAATTACTATCCAAGAGTCAGAAGTTTACAAGTTAAAAAAGCTAAAGTGTAACAGCATTCAAAGACCTGTACACAGCTGCTTCACTCTGTTCGCACTGACCTCAGAATCCCCTCAAAACTCTATTTTTGACATCAATTTTGTAAGATGTTAAGTTCTTTATGGCATTTGCTCTCAGTCACAGTTGTGACTCAGTGGTTAAGAATGCTTTCCAGAGGATCCAAGATTGGTTCCTAGCATCCACATCTGAGAGCTCACAATTGCTTGTTAACTCCAGCTCAGAGGATCTGATGGCCTCTGATCTCCGCTGACACCTGCATTCATATGCACATACACGTCAGTTTTTTAAAAAGAAATTTTACAAAAGAGTAAAAAATATACATATGTATACAAAATCATATGTTACTAATATAAACATTTGTCCCTTTTTCATAGGCTGGTCTAAAAAATAAACAGCATACACATGCACAGACACATACTCTGATCCAAGAACAGCAAACCTCAAACTCAAGTTAGAACCAGTTAAGAAAATTTACTAACAGAGATGTAAACTTGCTTCACCTTACACGGAGTCCACATTGTTGAGTGAACTTTTTCCTTGCAGTTCTTACAATCATCTCTGAATTCCTAACAGCGTAGTCTCTGTCAACAGACCCACATTCATAAGGTACTTTTAAGCAGTAGTTTTATAACCTTTAGATTGGCATTAATGCTAAGAGAATTTACTAATTTAATTTTAAAGAACAAAATTTTGTTTCAATCACAAAAATGACACTGAGGTAAATGATAGGACATCAATAAATCAGACAAATATTTTGATAAATATAATTTACTTATCTCATACTGCTGCCTCCTGTGGTTGAATTAGGAAAAAGCTGGAAGAAGCTGAGGAGGGCGACCTTTTAAGAAGACCAGCAGTGTTAATTAACCTGTACTCTGGAGATCTCTCAGACATTGGACCACCAACCAGGCAGCATACACCAGCTGATATGAGGGCCCCAACACATATATAGCAGAGAACTACCAGGCCTGGGTTCAGTCAGAGAAGATACACCTAACCCTCAAGAGACTGGAGGTCCCAGGGAGTTTACAGGTCTGATTGGGTGGGGACTGTAATCTCTCCTATATTTGCCATAAGATGTGTATACCCACTCACACTCATGCATTACACACAGACACACACACACACACACACACTAATAAAAATACTTAATTAAAATAAAATAGTACATAATAGCCCATATCTCCCCATGGGAATAACATTCCATGGATTTCTATAAAAGCCACATCAAATTTGAACTCATGATCTTGCTCAGACTAACATTCCTCTTTTGGTAATTAACACTTTATAGAGAGGTAACACAGAAGGAAGGTGTAAATGCAGGGCTCCAGAATTGCACCAGGCTGCTCTCAGTTCACTTTTGTTGTCTGTGTCTGCATAAAACAAACTCTTCTACACTTGGACTATATAAATATGTCAAAAGTGAAGCTGATCACTACTTCGGTAGAAAACATACCTGATTCTGGCCAGAACAGCTTGTAGAAAGTTCAGCACTGTCCTAAGTTCAGACTCTCGACAGGCTGGCAGTAACATGCTAAATCCATCATTGAGAAGATGCTCATGAGAAGGATACAAGCAACAACTGGTCTCAAATACTTCTTGAACACCATCAATATAGACGCAAAGCAGTGTCCACAGAGCATGTCTCTGCACCATCTCATCATTCTTAGAGACCAAGAATTCCTTTGCTTTCTCTTGGAACTCATATGACATTTTCTCAGCCCAAACACCAATGTCCAAGTTTTTCTGGGCATACATCAGGAGAAATGCCATCTGACCCTTCCAAACAAGAGCTCCATGAGATGACATGGAGGCAGGCCTGAGGAAACGAAGGAGGTCTAAAGCATGGCTTGCCACATCTTCTATCTCTCCAACAGCTGCTAACAGTAGAAAAAGGGTGAAAAAGTTCTGTAGGCCAACTTCAGTTAGCTCTTCCATTCTTTTTTGATGAAATTTAGAATATATTCTACAAAACATGAAAATTAGTAAGATTATTTCATTAACTAAACTCTATCATTTAAATATACTTTCCTTCAATATTTGCAATATAGTATTATTATAAAGTTTTGGCTAATTTTGTGTGTGTGTGTGTGTGTGTGTGTGTGTGTGTGTGTGTGTTGCATATATGTGTACCCACATGTGAGCCCATGTGTAGAAAGTGCCTAATGTTGGCATCAGGGTCTTCCTCAGCTGCATCCCAATCTGAGATAGTACTCCTCACTGAACATAGAGTTTTATCTTTCAGGTAGTCTAGCTAGCCAGCTGGCTCCAAGGATCCACTTCATGGTCCTCCAGGGTTAAGACTGTGTCGATTTCTGCATCTATCTAGAGTTTACACAGATGACAAAAATTCTAATTCCTATCTTTATCCACTGAGACATTTCCCTGGGTCAAATTTTAAGTTAACTCTTCACTTTTTGATGTTGCCCTCTCTACTTCCCACTGCCCACTGACATGGTAAACCATTTGGTTGAATCATGAGATTCAGGAGCTTTTCTCAAAGATGGTAGAAATGCTCTTTTCCTATGGTACTTAGCCTTTGCCTTTGAATTTCCATCATTTCCCTTACTTCTTGGCAATAAGAAAGAATACAAATTATACTGTCCACAAATGTCTGAGATTTGTTCAATAGTGAAGAACCCTGAGAGGTAGTGCCATTTATAGGAGAGAGGCCAAGTAGCACACACACACACACACAGAAGAGGGAGAGGAGAGGAGAGGAGAGGAGAGGAGAGGAGAGGAGCACAAAACCAGAATGAAAAGTAGGCATATTTCCCATTAGAGCTATTTGGTTCTACTAGGTTCTGGTCAAGTTTCATTTAAGGAAACAACATTGAAATACCTGGATTCAAAGAACACAAAAAGTTTAAACAATTCTCTGGGTGGTGGGAGCAGAGGCACATGGATTTCTGAAAATTCCAGGCTAGCCTAGTCTATAGAGCGAGTTACAGTACAGCCGGGGCTACACTAAGAAACCCATCCTCAAAAAAACCCAAAACAACATCAACAAAACAAAACCTTACTGAGGCTAGAAAGATAACTAGGTGGTTAAGAAAATATATTGCTCTTACGAGGATCAGAGTTCTATTCCCAGCACCCACAATCAGCAGCTTACAACTGCTTGTTATTCCAGCTCCAAAGGATGACCCTAACCTCAGGCATATGCACATATACAGACATACACACATGTACACATAAATAAATAACAGTAAAATAGTAATAAAAATATTTTTCTTAAAAAAAAAATCAAACATGAACCCAATAGCATAAAGATTTTTAAAAATTAAAAAATAAAATTCTATGACTTTCAATAACTAAAGCAAAGGATTATATAATATTATAATTAACTATAGCTAAAACTGTTCCTAATACTCTGATATTTAATACACAAAATTGCAATTTTCAGTGATAATTAAATGAGTTAGAAACTGGAACCCTAATTTATGAATATTGTTCCTCTATATAACATATTGGCAAAACAAAAAAAATTGGCATCATAGGTTAATGAATACACTTTACATATGCAAAGACTCCAATCATAAGTTAATTTTCCAGTCAAATATACTGGTGAATACTTATGATGAAGAGATACTATGTAGCACGTACCTTCCTTTAACTTGTTTCCAAGGGTGAGGGCCACTGGTTTTCATTGCTTTCTTAACAACTTTTGCCAGAATGCAAAGAAAAATGATATAACTGCTGCTGGATTTATACAGGTCAGGGGCTTGTTTATCACAACAGCAGTTTCTCACTAGTGTAAGCATCGACAGTGGAGACTTGATAATATTAGTAAGGCCTTTCAAAGGAAGCCAGGAAATCCTGAAGGAGCTATTCTAAATGAAAACAAGCAAAAGCACAACATAGATTTTATAAGTTTCTTAGCAAATAAAACAAAAGCTGAAAACACCAATTAGCTCATAAAAGTTTGACCAGTTGTAATTATATCTTATTAGATTGTAATTAGCACATATACCCCAAAATTTTTTCTTTCTTTATTTTTTTGGTTTTTCGAGACAGGGTTCCTCTGTATAGCCCTGGCTGTCCTGGAACTCACTTTGTAGACCAGGCTGGCCTCGAACTCAGAAATCCACCTGCCTTTGCTTCCCGAGTGCTGGGATTAAAGGCGTGAGCTACCACCTCCTGACCAATTTTTTTTTTTTAATTACATAAAAAGAGAGAACATGAAGCAGTCCTTACATTTTGTATTTTCCCAAAAATGTGTTTTTACCAGGTGATTTGTCCAATGAAGCTATGTTCTTTAAAACCTATTTTTTCCATGTTTCTCAATGTTTTTGTTATGTAACTTAATTTTTTGGATAACGAACACTTAATATAGATCATCATTATACAAACCAATGGGTTTCATTATGACATTTTCATACATGTATAGCATGTTGTATTGGTTACAACTCTATCACTGTGACAATCACTAGACAACTTTGGAAGGGAAGTTTTACTTGGCTAGGGAACAGGCATCTACCATGGCAGAGAAGTGTGACAGCAAGGAAGCAAGATGGCTGGCGCTGCTGACCACTAACAGCTTGAACCACAAACAGGAACTAGAAGAAAACTGAGAATGGTTCTTCTCTTTGAAATCTCAAAACATGCCCCTAGTAACAAACTTCCTCCAGCAAGACCTCACCTTCTAACTCTATTGAAACAGTCACCAAGTGGGATACTAGTGTTTGAATGACTGAGAATACTGACGATATTTCTCATGTAAACCACCATAGGGATGTTCTGTCCCATACTCAGTTCCCTTTTCGTTCATTCTGACTAGTCACTTTTGTTATCCCTAAAATTCCTTTTAATTTGATGACTTGTTTTTTGTTTTGTTTTTCTAATATAGAGTCTCTCTATGTAGCCCTGGCTATCCTAGAACTTACTATATACACCAGGCTGTCGCCAAACTCACGAAGATTGATTGCCTTCACCTCAAGGGTTGGGATTAAAGGCATTTGTCACCATGCCTGGCCTTGATACCTTGTTTTAGATAAATTTAGATTCCATTTATGATAGAACATAGGAGACATTTGTCTAAGCCTAGCTTCTTTCTTCTACCATAATGTACTTCCAAATTATAAAAATGTTGTTCCATATGGTCGAGTAAACTTCATTGTGTATATACATTAAATGCCTTTATCCAGCCTTTTTCATGTGATTTTACATAGAAGGTGTATATAAGATTATTTTTGCATCTTCTCAATTGCTTATTTTCCCTTTTCGAAATGGTTTACTTGATTTGGCTTTCTATTCACGGAGTTTTTAAATGTCTTTGTGTTAGTGATATTTTAAATGTGGTATTTTTTTTTCTTTATACTGGCTAGCTCCCAAATAAATGACAGACTATAAAGATTTATTTAATAAGCTTTACATCATAATATCTGAGCAGTTTATAATCTATTCTAACCCTCTGAGCTAATCTGGCTACCTCCCAGACAAAAATCCCTGAGATACTTGCATTTTACTATTGGTCTGGCTCTCCCTGCTCCATGGTGTCTCCTAGACTTACTTGGGTGAATGTTCTCTCCACCCCCGCCCTGGGACCCTGCCCCAACCTCTCTCTGTCTCTCTGTCCCCTCCTTGAACCCCTTCCATTAGGATCAAAGTCCAGACCTATTCTCTCCCCTGCTCAGTCATTGGCTGAACAGCTTTTAGTGACAAATCAGAGAATAAATAGGTTTATACAACTTTGAGTCTGAGATTCTTAGAATAAGCATTACAATGCCATGTCCAGATTGCAACCAGAGATGGGGGCAGAGAAATCAGCATTTCTTCTTATAGACATTCATAGCTAATTCCCTAACTTGAGGATTGTACATAGTACTACAATGAATATACACGTACAAGGGTCAACCAAGCATATACACTCTGTGTGTGTGTGTGTGTGTGTGTGTGAGAGAGAGAGAGAGAGAGAGACAGACAGACAGACAGACAGACAGACATTAGTTTTAGTTGTACAATTTCTCTTGTTTGTATCCCTTTAAGGTCACTTAACATTCTTTTTTATTTCATTGATTTTTGTACTTTGACCATTTCAGACACATATACAGTGAATTCTGATTTATTCTCACATCTTCACTTAACATTGTTTGATACCTATCATATAAGGAAAGACAGCTTGACCCACATTAAAGGTTTTTGGCTGGAATTTATCACTAGTAGTACTGAATAGCTCCTACTGCATTTCATGAAAAGACACACACTTTCTGTGATGTGAAGGTTGATCAGATAGATTGCTAGCCAATCTGCCAGCAATCAGTGATTCCCAACAAATTCTTCCAATTTGTTTTAACAAACACTAATGCCCATTGTCTAGATGCTCCATTTCCTTAAACATAGAAGATGGTGACTTTATAAAATTGCAGCACTTCCTAATAAATCAGCTTATTAGAATTTAGTTATTTCATGCTTTCATCGTTTCTTTTGTTATGTTGGAATTTTCAGTCTCTGGGCAATGGTGTTACTTAAAATTGGATGACATTCTGTTAACTATTTCCCAAGCCTTCTGTGACAGAAAACTCCTGACTAACCTTAGACACATTTTGTTGCAAAATCTGTCATCTTTCCAATCATCCTATACTATATATTTCACACAAAACTTTCTAATTTAATAAGCTCTAAGTACAAATAAAATTTGGTATTTCCATTGCCATTTTCTATCCTGAGAAAGAAGTTATCTTATTTATCACAAAATGAAAACATCCTAAACCCATTTGTCTTACTCGCAAAAGTAACCGAGGTTTTTAAATGTCTTCAAATTTTTTATTTTCCTAATTATTCCGGTCCTTTCTAAATCCAATTTCTTTTACTCACATTATTTGTGTACATTACGACTACTAATTCACCTTTACCTCATTTATTTACATAAACCGCATTGTCAAACATATTTGATGTCACATTGGAGGTTTCTAATATTTTCTGAATTAACTAGAATTCAATCCTCAGGCCTTCAGTTTACCAGTCTATCAGACTCATGTACCATCTCTCCAAGTCATTCTATTCCCTTCAGAAGCACCAAAAGAGGAATGAACAATGCCCTCTTAGATCTTCATGTATCTGCCTATACTGCACCTTCAGCCCAGGCACTTCTGGGACTAGAAAGACACAAAGGTAGAGTTAAAAGACAACGATCTTCTACGTTCACCTAGAAGGATAAAAAACCTCTGCCCTGTGTTACATGGTATTTTAATTTTTTCCTTACCAGTGTATATGATGTATATAGCTATCAACTAGCTTAAAGACTACTCAGGTACAAAGATTCTTACTATGAACAGTGAATATTAATTGTATCAAAGCACAAGTATTATGACATTATAATAAGTGAGGGGAGCTGGAGATGACCCAGTAGTTAAGAGAGTACTGTCTGATCTTCCAAAGGACCCAAGTTCAATTCCCAGCACTCACATGGTGACTCACACTATCTCTAACTCTAGTCCCAGAGGATCTGATGGCCTCTTCTGGCCTCTGAAGAGACTGCACACACATGATGCACAAACATATATGCAGAGAAAATATCCATATGGATAAATAAAAATGTAAACATTTTAAATGCTCGTTTAAAGCTTATCTTTTTATTTATAAATAAAGATTGATCATTTCTATGATCCTATACTTCTGCTTACTTTGCTTACCCATTCAAAAGAGAAAAGACACCAAATGCTGATTCCATATGCCAGTTTTCTATAGACAATGTTTATGAAAGATAAAATACTTGCAAGCTACATCCTACTCCAAGCAAAAATTAGTATTTAAAAAATTCACATTTCTCAAAATTAAATCATAAAATGCCTGTCAAATATTATAAATTTCAAATTTTATAGCAAATCCATATTCTGTATACTTACCAGGTTCTTAGAATAATACTCCCATAAAATGGTGACAACTGAAATATTTGGCTCCCAGAAATCACAAAGTGCCAAACAACAATGAAGATGCATTCGTAATTGTTCTTCTAGTATACTATCCTAAAGAATAAAACTGAGGTCAGAAAGCAGTAGTTATGGGAACACGATAATCATTTGATAATGCACAGAACAGCCTACCACTGAAAAGAGGAGGAATATGTATTATCAAATCATGGCCTTTCACAATCTTCAGAATACAAGATCTAACTGGACATAAACAAAACCACTAGCTTAATCAGATAATGGAAAGTTTAAAATTCAGTTACTTAAAACCAAACAGAATAGATGTCTGAAAACTGGTATTAGGAACCCAAAGAACAAAAAAGGAAATATAACTAAGGGAATGTGAAATGATACAATAATTAAAATGCACAAAAATCCAGAAAGCTGGGTCATCTTAAGAATTTAGGTACAGAGATAGACATGTAGATCAGTGAAATAGAATTGAAGACCCAGAAATAAAACCACATACTTACGGTCACTTGACAAAGATATCAAAAATATACAATGGAAAAAAGAAAGCATCTTCAATATATGGTGCTGGTCTAAATGGCTGTCTGTATATAGAAGAATGAAAATAGATCCAGATTTGTCTCCTTGTACAAAGCTCAAGTCCAAATGGATCAAGAACCTCAACATAAAACCAGATATACTCAGTGTAGTAGAAGAGAAAGTGGGAAAGAGCCTTGAACTCCTTGGCACAGGGGGAAATTCCCTAAACAGAACCCCAATGGCTTATGCTATAAGATCAACAATTGATAAATGGGACCTCATGAAACTGGAAAGCTTCTGTAAAGCAAAGGACATAGTTGATAAGACAAATTAGCAACCTACAGATTGGAAAAAAATCTTTAGTAATCCCACATCCAAGAGAGGGCTAATATCAAAAATATATAAAGAACTCAAGAAGTTACTCATCAAAAAACCAAACAACCCAATCAAAACATAGGGTATAGAGTTAAACCAAGAATTTACAAGTGAGGAATCTCAAATGGCTGAGAAGCACCTAAAGAAAAGTTCAAAAGTCCTTAGTGATCATAGAAATGCAAATCAAAATGACTCTGAGACTCCACCTTACACCAATCAGATTGGCTAAAATCAAAACCTCAGGTAACAACACATGTTGGAGAGGATGGGGAGAAATAACACTCTTCCATTGCTGGTATAATTGCAAACTGGTACAACCACTCTAGAAATCAATTTGAAGGTTCCTCAGAAAATTGGAAATAGATCTACCTGAAGACCCAGCTATACCATTCTTGGGAATATACCCAAAAGATGCCCTACCATGCCTCAGGGGTACGTGTTCCACTATGTTCATAGCGGCCTTATTTGTGATAGCCAGAAGCTAGAAACAACCTAGATGTCCTATGACAGAAGAATGGATACAGGAAATGTTCATTTACACACTGGAATACTACTCAGCAATTAAGAATGAGGACATCGCCGGGCGTGGTGGCGCACAACTTTAATCCCAGCACTCGGGAGGCAGAGGTAGGTGGATTTTTGAGTTTGAGGCCAGGCTGGTCTACAAAGTGAGTTCCAGGACAGCCAGGGCTATACAGAGAAACCCTGTCTCGAAAAACCGTAAAAAAAAAAAAAAAAAAAAAAATGAGGACATCCTGACTTTTGCAGGCAAATGGATGGAACTAGAAAATATCCTGAGTGAGGTAACTCAGACCCAAAAGAGGACATGCATGAATTACAGGGATGGAAATGGAGAGGAGCCTGAGGAAAAGAAGGCCCAGTGACAGGCCCAGAGTGGGATCCAACTCAAGGGGAGGTCCCACGGTCTGACACTATTACTGAGGCTATGGAGCACTCACAAAAAGGGATCTATCATGACTGCCCTCCAAAAGACCCAACAAGCAGCTGAAAGAGTCAGAGGCGGATATTTGCACCCAACCAATGGAAGCAGCTGACCTCTGTTGTTGAATTAGAGATGGCTGAAAGAAGCTGAAAAGGGTGATCTTGTAGGAGGACCACAGTCTCAATTAATCTGGACCCCCGAGATCTCTCAAACACTGGAGCACCAAACAGACATCAAACACCAGCTGATATGAGGCCCCCAGCACACATACAGTAGAGGACTGCCGGGTCTGTGTTCACTCAGACGTGATGCACCTAACCCTCAAGAGACTGGCTCCAGGTAGTTTAGAGGTCGGGTGGGGTGGGGAGTGGGGGCATCCATGTCAAGATGGGATGGGGTAGGGAGGAGATATGGGACAAGGAGCTGTCAGAGAGTGGATGGGCAAGACAGGGAATGGAATATGGACTGTAAAAAATAAATTAAAAATTAAAAAGAATTTAGGCAAATTCTTAAGAAAACCACAGGATTAGTGCTAGAAGTGTTAAGAGTTGAAAAGTGTTACCTACCATTCAGGAGGGTCTAGTACGACTAGCAAAAAAAGAAACAAAGAAAGAAAAGGAATGATTAGAAGGCTGAGAGATGGGATATGGACTCTTGCTGACAAGCTGAGTTTGAGTCCAGCTCAAGGGGACCCACAGAGTAAAAGGAAGAACTGAGTCCTGTAAATCCTCCTCTGGTTTCTATTACACAGTCCATGGTTCATGTGTCTATGCACACAACAGAAACATAGATAAATGTAATAACATTTATTTAAAATGTTTTATTTTAAACATTTATTTAAAATATTTAAATATAAGATCACAGGAACAAGGAAACTCTAGAAAGCACCAAGTCTGAGATAAGAAAACAACTCCAGAGATGGGTTAGAAAAGGAAGCAGAGGAAGATATTAACTAAGATAAACTCATTGATTTCAGCTTTTATAAAATGGGTTATGACAACGAATAGTGAAAAGTTAATGAGGGAAATGCATAGGGCATCCACAAGCAGGTGCTAAATACATAATAAAACACATAGGTCTAAAATTCATGGGAGAAGTCAAAGTAGTTAGTATAAACCTGGGTGTTAACATTATATTAATAGTTCTCAGAGCTATGAGGCTAGGTACCAATAAGTTAAGGAAAGAACACACATAAACATGAGTAATAAATAAAAAAGAGATTTTTTTGGAATTTTAACACTTAGATACTGAATAAAGGAATGTGGGTGAATCTATAAAACAAATGGCCAATGAAATGGGAAGAAAATTAGTTATCATGAAAACCAAAACAAGTATTTCAAATACATCCAATGATGACAAGGGTTGAATGTTACTGACAAGTTGAAAAAACGAAGGAAAAATAAGGTCTCTCAGACTTAACAATATACAAGTAAGTGATGACTATGACAAGAGCACTTTGTCCATGTCAGAAACTCAATTATGGGTGGCTGAGGAGATAAAAGGGGATGAAGAAAATATTTTAATGGAGATATATAAAGAAAGTCCTTCAACAAATGAGAAGTTACCCTATATAGTGTATATGGAAAGAAATTAGTTACTGGTAGAAACAAGAACACTTCCTCTAGACAAGTGTTCCTCTAAAAGAAGAGGTTGGGAGATACAAATTTGTAAAGATAGAGGAGTTTTCATTTGCCAGGTAGATTTTCTCAATAAAGTGCCAAGCAAGTTTAGTGGGATGGGTATAGCTAAATGTGCTACAGAAGTGTTCTAAATTAAGTCATTAGGATATTGTTCTGGTTTCCTCCTTTTTGGTTTTGAAAATGTCTATAGAGTAGACTGCTACCTTACACTTACAAAGACAAATGTACAGGTCGGACAAGTAAGGAGGAATGATGAATTTCCTCCAGCAATATCCACTTGTGAATAAGAATGGAGTAGAAGATGGAAGTGGGACTTTCATATTTAACCACAGAAGAACTTAGGAATGAAGTATTTTCTAAGATAATGTCTGTATTTATTGTGTAGTCTACACTGTTTAAGAAGTCAGGAAATGCAAAAAGACAGAACTGTGAAAGAAAACAGAAATATGAAAAGACCAAGTAAACAATGATGACCAAGAATAAGCAACTGCAGGAGGGAGTGAAGTATGCCCATCATTTTTCAAACTGAGTTCTCTCAGGCCAAGAACAACATCTCCAGGGCTCAGTACAGTGTCACAATCATCAAAAAGCCTCCAGAAACGTTTCAGAAACAAATGTAAATAAGACTGAGTCTGAGACCATTTCTACTTAAGTAACTGCATATTCATTTAGCCAAGTCCATCATTGTGGCTTCATTATGAAAGCAAATCTAGATCTAAGCTCATCCTGATGTTTATAGCATTAATACTGAGCTGAGATTAATTATTTGAGTATGGTAGGGGAAAAAAAAAGTGGCTTGTAAAGTTTATCTTGAAGGGTTTATCTAGAATCTGAAACTTGTTTTGTTATGTAGTATCCAAAAGTCTATTCAATCCAAAAAAGGAGGCAGTATGGAAAGGTAAAGAGAAAGGTGCACCACTTAAATCTATTATACAAAATATTGTATGTCAAAAGAAAATGAAAAGAATGCACAGTAGATGCCAGATTTGAGCTACAGTCTTTGAATCCAGAACCTATGTTCTCTGTACTATATACAACTATAAAGAATTAAATATAGCATTGTAGATTTTTTAAAATTTTTTGAAGTTGTAAAAATATTGGCCTTTAATGGCTACAGATGATTCCAAATATTCACTGTTCTGGAAGGATAGGTGAATGAGTCAGTTAAATGTGATATATAAAAGATGTCTGTTTGTTTATAAGCTTACAGCCAATTTCAGAATATGTTATATTATTCTATATTTTCCCATTCTATACTCAAGTATTCTTCTATTCTAAACCATTTCCCATATTTTTAAAAATTCTGTTAAAAACCATGTGTTCAGGGCTGGAAAAAAAAAATGCCTCAGTGATTAGGAGTCCCCACTGCTCTTGGAGACAAGCTGGGTTCAATTCCCAGCACAAGCAGAAGGTAACTCACAGCTGACTTAACTCCAGTGTCTCTCTGGTATCTGGACAAACTTGCATACACATAGTATACTTAAATGAACACAAACATACACTGGGATAAAAGGTAAACCTTTTTTAAAAGGTAAAAAGTGAAGTTCATCTTGAAAAAGGAAAAAATATGTGTGTGCATCAACTAAACTGCAGATAGAACAGAATTGTTGGTCTTTAGTTTCCAACAATTAAGGCAACAACACAGCATAGCAGGAATATATAGTAGGCATATTCACTTAAGATCATAACCACAAAACAAACCCATATACATATACATGTACATGTATATGTATGTATATACATATATGTAAATATGAAAACTAAGCCATTCTCCATACCAAAAAGCTGAGTATCTGAAAACAATGTAAATGATTGCAGGTAAATACGCTACCCGTGTTAACTGTACATATACATAAATGTTTCTAGTTATTTCATGAACCTAACCAGTTACAAGCTAGATGTCTGCTAGAATACCAGGAGCTTAAGAGTTTTATTTTAAAATATTTGTTTCATATTTCCTATATAATTTTAATTGCCTTTTTCTATCTTATAGTATGTTGGTTTAGTAACCCAAACACTTCTTATATATTTTTAAATTCAGGAATATAGGATATCAGGGAGTAGTAAGGAAATAAGAAATATACCTTATACTGGCCATTGTCATTTGTATCAGATACTAAATCATTAATTTTTTCTTAAAATTTTATATGAGTATTGTATTTTTGTCATCCCTCCCTTCTGAATTTCCCCACTCAAAATTAAATTCATTTTTACCGACTCACAGCTTTGTACAAACCAAGTACAACTAACTTCAGTAAAGTCTAGATAGCGTTAGTGTTTAGTAACAGTTTCGACATCAGCGTCAGAAACTCTACGCTTCAGTTTCCTAGTAAAGCTATAAGTACAAGTGTGCTTGGAACTTTCTTCTCGTAGCCTCTCCTCCCTATTTAGTTGTATTTAATAGTTAAACATTCTCCAAAAAACTAAATTTACAGAATTTTTGAGGTCTTTGTCATAGACTATTTGTTACATACACACACACATATTGGTCAGGGACAACAGGAGACAATTTGTCATTAAACCCCTTTCCATAGAAATATTTGCTTTTAATTAATACCTTAATTAATATATTAATGAATTTCTCACATACCCTTTTCTCTTTAGATGTTGACTCTCTTTAAGACTTTGACATGTAAGGATTAGACTCAAGACTTGTTGGTTAAGCTCTTTCATTTCTCTAGGTCCCCTTCGCTAGTCTTGAGTTTCAGATACATGTACTTTCACAGGCACACTAGCTTTTTAATGGTGCCAGTTGAGATTTAAGATATGTAATCCTTAAAAACAGGTTGGATGATCAACCATCTCAGTCTACCTAGCCTGAGGTTTCAGTGACCTGAGCAAACCAAGATATAATAATAATAATGCTTCTTGAGCAGAAAGATCTTGACAGAACTGTTGGAGTTAAATGCTGTCATTCCCAAAGTTAGATCTAGTTAAGCATGCTGTAGTAAGTTGCCAGTTAGTTTACAAATAAATCTTATATTGATTTTGGGTAATTATGGGTAAAGAAATCTAGCCAGTTATGTATACCATAGTTATAGATAATTTGTCCTTAAATTGACATCTCCATATAGTAACTAAACCAAAACATTCAATACTTCATTATCAAATGTTTGTCCTATGAAACATGCCCAGATTTAATATGTTGGGCTTTCATTTTTCAAAATAAAACAGGAAGACATTCTTTTATAAAAGTTAAAGGTAGTTTTTTGAAGCAAGTATTTTGATTATAAGTAAGATATAATGGGGACGGCCAGTAGATAGCTCTCATTTTCTTCCTTATTTTCTTTCTTCCTTCCTTCCTTCCTTCCTTCCTTCCTTCCTTCCTTCCTTCCTTCCTCCCTCCCTCCCTCCCTCCCTCCCTCCCTCCCTCTCTCTCTCTCTCTCTCTCTCACACACACACACACACACACACACACACACTCACACTCACACTCCTGAGATAAGATACTCACAGGGCTTGTTAAAATTCCAAGTTGAGTAGCATGCCATAGTATGCCAGACCAGGTTTAAGGCCTTGTGGGCAACTAAACTGTGTGTGCTTAACAAGTCAAATTGTGAATCTTATTACATTTGTTGTGATCATTTAAGCTAACAGTGATATTTCCCTTTGGCAAATAACAAAATGCAGTTAATGCTAATGATAGTCTTGTGCCATTTGTGTTTACATTTTACCTCTAAGAGACATAGGCTAAAATGGGTTAAGCAGCTTTTGTAGGTTTGGCCAGCTAGCTAGGAAATGTGAGTTTTGGGATCTGAATCTTCTCATATAGTTTCCAATATTTGTGGAAACACTTCTGTGTTCTGTAGTATTTTTGCTATTTCCCTCTGAATAATGTGATGAGGAATTACAGGCAAAGAAATGAATACAAAGTATTCTTAGGTATTTTCATAGATAGATAGATAGATAGATAGATAGATAGATAGATAGATATCTCACTTCTATAAACACACGCACACAAAGCCATATTTTTACATTATAATATTTATGTCAATTCCAGTTTTAAATAATCTTCACTAACAGAAAGCAATTTATTCCCCAAATTAAAAAATATTTCACACTATAACCTTCCATAAAGGGTTACTTACATTATAGAACTTTACAGAGCTACAACATATTTAAAGATGAGATGAACAGTGCATTTAAAACTATTTTAAAGGAGGTCAAGTCTGACCTCTGGGCCATGAAGCACTACATTAACAGCTCTGCGGAAAGAAAAATGATAAGGTATGAAATGAGTGCTCAGAAACGAGGACCTTATCAGTGAGAATACGATTCAAGCCTGTAAGACAAATTGCTCAGCAAGGCAAGTCACCTTCCTGCTGTGAGGAGGATAGAGCTGCATTTCCAATACCACCAACTATCTCCTTCATCATGTCGCCTGACTTGCTATCATACAGTCAAGGAATGGCTTATAACTCCAAAGCATCTTCCACTTATTTTGAATACATTCTTTCAAAGTCACCAACTAAGATAATTATCTTTGTCCTTTAACTGACAAATTCAGTGGTAAAAATAAAAGTCTTTTAAAAGATTTAATATGAATTACTTAGTTGACCCTTCAAAGAATCTCAGATTTGTAATAAATTATCATTTAAATCATTTTATGTTTACTTAGCTCTTGTAAATAAAATTTGCACTATTAAATGCTGAAGTCATGCACTGCCTCACTGTAGCTGCATACCTGAACAGTGACGGACTGTTTCAAAAGTTCTTCTATAAAGCTCCAATTGGATTCCATCTGTTTCTGAAAAGAGAGAATACAGCTATGTTGAACTACTGCTCTTGATTAGGTACATATTTAAAAAGATGATACAAGTGTAAAATTATATCATTAGAATACCTTTGCAATGTCTTTTATTTCTTTCAGTAACATCTTAGCTGATATACCTGGAAAAAATAAACCTACAGTTGTTCTAATCTAATAGCAACCACACTGGACATACTTTATAAAAGTAGTAAGCCTATAGGCTTACACATATTTTAAATACTTAATTGGTTGTTACATATCATCTAGCCAGAAAAATGATATAACAATTATGTATTCTTAAGGTTACATGACAGTCTTTCTTACTCTCCTTTTTACATATGAGATTATCCTTCATTTTATTTGTAATATCCCAAATATAATCTACCTTATTAAAATTCTTATGTAGTTTTATATAGAGAGAAAACTTGATATTCTTTCTTTGTTCTGTACATTTGAGTGTTTTGATTATTATGTGGCGGAAGGATTTTCTTTTTTGGTCCAATCTTGACAATGCTTTCATCTAGCAAATGGTCATCTCTCTGGCAATCCTAATTCTGTGCATGACTCTATGCAACAAGAAGAAAGCTAAAAGTGGATTTCTAAAAAGGTTCACAAAATGTCACTTTTCTAACAGGAAAGCTTGGAGGATGTTCTCTCAGTTCTTAGAGACTGAGATATGTGGGCACTAGTCAAAACCAGAAGCAATGAAAAGCACGCTTTAAAAAAAAAATCACATAATTTCTAATGCAGAAAATGTATGAAAAGTTTTTAAATTTCAAAACACAAAGCTAGAGTCCCTCCAAAAATAAAACTACAATACTTTGTGGTGTACACCTTTGATACTAGCAGTCAGGAGGCAGATTTATTGAGTTCAAGGGGAGGCTGGTCTGATCATGTTCTAGGCCAGCCAGGGCTACTAGGAAGGCCATCTCAATCAATCAATCAGCCAATCAATCAATCAATCAATCAATCAATAAAGGTACAGACTCCAATCAGACTGACAGATGACTATATTTATAAATATAAGCTTAATTAATAAAAGATATATTCACTACCCATGTTTTTAAAATGCTAGAGAATATTCACATAAGATGCTAGCTGCACACCAGTACTTCCTTACTAAAAGAAATACAGTAACAATAGTAGTGACGAACTAAGGTAGCCTTTTATGACCTCTAACCCTTGGAATAAAGCATTTATATAATTTCCTCCCCTACCATAGATGAAATGCTTGCCAGTAGACTGCTAGTACCTATGTGAGTGGCATTATGTCACTTCCAGGAAGCTTCCAACTTGATAATTTTTAACTTAATAAAGGAAACAAGCCTACTGTGAGCAGGCCTGAAGCCCACAAGACAGAAAACTAAAACAATTTGCCAAAATGAAATCTTCCAGCCCCAAGTAAGCCTTCAGGAACTGCCTCTAAGTGACAACTTGACTAAATCATCATAGAAGATTCTGAGGCAGGAACCACCTAGATAATGCCCTAAAAAATCCCCAACTCTTAGAAACAGATATTTTTGTTATATAACCATTATTAAAGTAATGACTTAATTATTCAAAATAATCACTCATCTCTGAGGCATTAGAATAATGAAACCTGGAAGAAACACCTTGGTTTGGAGGTCTATCATATTAGATAGTTTGAGGACATGACATAGAAGAGGCTGGTCATACCTACGTAGTCTTAAAGCAGGGTTTGATCCAACCCCATAGACCAATAGTGCAACTTTGGGTCAGCAGGCTTAGAGATCAACTATGTGGGCACTTACAGGTCATGAACATGTAATGGAGGTCAAAAACAAACAAACAAACAAACAAACCCCCAAAAAACTATAAACACTAAAGATAGAGCTTACCTTGGTGTTAAGAATACACTCTGGATACTGTCAGACAGAAATGCCAGGTTAGTGTGCCCTCATAAGAGAAAAAAAAATGAAGGTTCTCTACCCTGTGTGCTTCTTACCTATCCTACTTTGCTTTTTAAATTTAGTTTTTTTTTCTTTTAAATCATTCTTCTTTACCAGTTTCTCTTCCTCCTCTCCTCCCAGTAACTATCCCTCCAATCCATTCTTCCTGGTCTTTTTTTTTTTTTTCAGGAAAGGAGAGGCTTCCCATGGATATCAACCAGGCAGGCATATCAAGTTCCAGTAAGACCAGGCACCTCCCCCTGTTATTAAAGCTGGATGATGCAACCCAGGTGGATGAAAAGGGTCCCAATAGCAGGCAACAGAGTCAGAGACTGCCACCATCCCCACTGATAGGGATGCCATAAGAAAATCACGCCACACAACAGTAACATACGCACAGGGCCTAGGTCAGTCCCAAGCAGGCACTCTGGTTGTTGGTTCAGTCTCTGTGAATCCCTATGAGCCCTGGCTAGTTGATTCTGTGAATTTTCGTGTGGTGTTCTTGACCCCTCTGGTTCATACAATCCTTCTTCCACCTCTTTTGCAGGATTTCCTAAGCTCTACCTAATGTTTGGCTATGGGTCTCTGCATCTATTTCCATCAGTTGTTGAATAAAGCCTCTGTTGACAATTGGACTAGGTACCAATCTATTGGTCTAGCAGAATATCATTAGGAATTATTCCAATGACTTTTTCCTTCCATTCATGTATGGTTCTATCCTAGGTCTCTGGGTATTATCCCTCCAGGCAGTGTCAGGAATGAGTTCTTTCTAGTCACATGGGTCAAGAAGCAATGAAATAAAAGCCTGAAACTGAAGAATGGATAAAGAAAATGTGATATAGCTACATAATGCAGTATTACTCAGCTGATAAAGACAATGATATCATGACATTTGTAGACAAATAGATAGAACAAGGAAAAAATCTTGAGAGAGGTAACCTGGACCCAGAAAGACAAGCATGGGTATATATTCACTTATAAGTGGATATTAATTACATCTAAAGTACAAGAGAAATATGCTACAGTCCACAGACCCAGAGAAGCTAAGACTCAAGGGGTGGGGGCTCAAGGCAGGGAGAAAGGTAGATGACAGAGGACACATGAATCTCTCTGGGAAGGGGATGGGGGAATAAGAATAGGAAAGATCAGGTTAGGGGAGGATGGCGAGAATACTGGGAGAGAAAATGGAATGGGGGTTGAGGGACACATCTCAGGGACATGGTAGAAAGCTAGTACAATAGAAACTCCCAGGAATCTATGAGGGTGATCTTAGGTAATGGGGTATATAGAACCTGAACTGGCCACATCCTCTAACCAAGCAAGACTTCCAATGCAGGGCCTGGGTCATCAGTCACATAACCTTCAATCTACCTACTAGATGTGCTGGTAACACACAATTATTAGAGAGGCCAACTAATGACTGGTCCAGCTTGAGATCTATGCCTAGCGTACTTTTTATTGCTGTGGTAAACACATGACCAAAAGCAGTTTGGGGAAGGAAGGATTTATTCTATCTTACAGCTTGTAGACCATTATGAAGAAAAGAAAATGTCAACACCATGGCTGAATAATGAGGAACAGGACAGGGTTGACACAATTCAGTTTTTGTTTTACAAATGGATCATGTTAATGGGTACATTTCAATTGTCCTATCAAGGCACTTAAGTCACAAAAATGTCAGGAGTGTAATTCTTACACAGATAATTTTGAGAATGTAGACTATATGATGGCTCTAATCTGAACAAATTAAACTGTATGAAAAAAAGAAGGTTGATGAGAAAGACTGTACAGGATCAACCTCAAAATGAAGGGCTACAAGCAACTAGTGACTGCCAAGAGAAGGAAAGCTGGTCTTCAAGGATGAGACTCTGATGCAACATAAAGAGCAAGTGGTCAGCCCAAACACATGTGTACATATGTAGAAGCATCATTAAGTAGGCTAAGCAAGCTGTACTTATGCATGTATATGTATGTATACATGCAACAATAAAGAAAAACTTTGTGTTTAAAACAAACAAACAAACAAAACCCTACCATGCCCCAAATCCAACATAAAATAGAGAATATAGTACCAAAAAGGAAAAAATCCAGATTTACAAGATAATTTAGATTTAAGCACGGTAAGTGTTTTCCCTGCATATTACTTCACCATAATAATGCCCACAAGTCTAATTTCTAAAAGCCAAGTCATACAGAGATCATAAACCTGGGTCTATGTTTTCTATTTTTTGATTCCACCAATAAACACCAAGGTGCTCACTTAAGCTTTGTAGGTGATAGCCTCACCAGAGACAGAAAGACTCTCTTACTTTCCACCTCCAGCAGACTACTTAGGGACTCTCATTTTAAGATTACATTTCATAACTTGTATTTAGTTACCATTTCAAATGCTTCAAAAAGGAACATCAGTGCCTGATTGATCACCCCATGTTCTTGACAGAAAAAGGAGTCAAAATTGATTCTTGCAATCCCACAAGAATTTCGTATCTTTAAATTATCTTTGGTTTTAAAATAGATTGGCTGGGATTTTAGGAGGATAACAAAGTCCCATCTAGACTAAGAGAACACTAAACAGAAATGAATGAAAAGCTAGAGCTTCTAATATAAGAACTGAGATACTATATTGTTTTTACGGGCTTAAAAAAAAATAATCATACCTGAAACTTAAAGTGTAAAGATTTTACATCAAACTTTGGGGAAAATTGGAACATCTAATTTCGTGCACATTTCTCTGGTGTAAACACATAACCATTATTACTTCTTATCATCCCTCACACATTATTCTCTAGTGAAATAAAGCATAGTACTATATAAGCACTTTCTATTAGATAGCTACTTATATCAATATATCATAAAGAAGAAAAAATATCAAGGCAATTTTCAAATTTATGATTTAGATATATTTCAGATCCAAACTAACATGTACAATTACTCTGAAGGTATCAACCAATATGTCTTTATACTAAAAGATAATTAATGAGGTTAACTTCGAAATAAAAGGGAAAATCAGATAGGATGAATGTCAGCTAACATAAAATGCCTATGGTAAATTGGAACTCATGGTTATTCTATTTGTATCCTACCTACCTCTAAAAAACAATCTTTTGAAGAACTCGTAAAATTATTGTTATTATAAGTTTTTTTTGGTGAGGAAGTTGCATACAAAGGGAGAGGGAGATCTGTGGAATTGGGGTCATGATATGAATTGACAAAGAATCAATCAAGCATCTTTAAAAACTAATGAGTTGGCAAAACAATTTTATTTTTAATTAAGAAAATTCATTGGGATAGTTAAAATAAAGCCTATTATTTTAAAAACTATTTATTGGTTACATTTCAAAGTTTAGATTGATAATAAAATGTAGCTGTGTATTTCAAAATTTTGCTCCATATGTAACGATGAGGAGAGAATAAGAATACCTAACATTAATTATAAAACATCTAAGCTACTATTTTATTAAGTCAACAAGAATTATATCTTATTCTTTCTATTTCAATTAAATTATATTTATTTTTATATATTAAATACTTACTAGTAGGTTTGAAGCGAGTTTTGAAATTTGAAGTATATGGAAAGTAAGCTCTTCTCATTAAACCATCTGTAATAGGATCCGATGCCTTCTTTTTTTTTCTCTTTTTTTAAGAAGATTTATTTATTTATTTATTTTATGTATGTGAGAACACTATTGCTGTCTTCAGACACACCAGCAGAGGGCATCGGATCCCATTATAGATGGTTGTGAGGCACCATGTGGTTGCTGGGGACTGAACAGTCTGGAAGATCAGTCAGTGCTCCTAACCACTGAGACATCTCTCCAGCCACCCCCCACCCCACCCCCACATGCCTTCTTTTGTGTCTAAAAGTGTGACATGAACTCACATACATAAAGGATAAAGCAAATCTTAAAAAAAAAAGTAGAGTATTTTCTTTATACAGAACGTGTATTTTAAATAGGCATTTTCATCTTTGTAGCCAGTTTTGTAAATCATTTGAAATAATTGTATTTACAAAATTAAATTACTTCATTAAAAAAATTAAGTTTATCTAAGTGATAAAATAAAGTGACCTTTAATCACTATGCATCTCTTTTTCTGTACCTACAAAATGGATATACTATTTTCTCTCCTACTTCCCGCCCCCGCTTTTTGGTTTTTCGAGACAGGGTTTCTCTGTATAGCCCTGGCTGTCCTGGAACTCACTCTGTACACCAGGCTGGCCTCGAACTCAGAAATCCACCTGCCTCTGCCTCCCAAGTACTGGGATTAAAGGCATGCACCACCACTGCCTGGCTTCTCTCCTACTTTTTAACACAATAAATAGTGACTAATCACTGGGATGTTAAATAATAAATGGGATATTAAGTGCAAAATGCAATTCACAATAAAAACTATTACTAGGGGAAAGAGCTAGACTTATTTTTTTAAAGACATAACAAAGTTCAGAAATACTGGAAACTCTGAGAATACATATCTGAAAGCAACTTTTATTTTAAATGTGCATACCTAAATATAAATTATATATAATTATTTTTATCATAGAAAGCTTCCATTTTCAAATATGGCAGTTTCCTTTAAAAATCTTTCAACATAAATAAGAATTATAAAAACATTTTTAAAACTCAGAGGTACCAGTTAAAAGATACATTCATTTACTATCTTGATTCCATGATAATAAAAGCAACCATGTCAGAGTTCTCAGAATGAACTAGCAATGCATTACACACTGTTATGGCAATGACAGGACAACACACGGACTATCCAGAGGTAAATAGCAACCACTATTGAAATATAGCACTCACTACAAAGTGTCATCGCAGTTCCAATAAGCATTAATATACTAAACGTATATCCCCTGAAGCAAAGTACAATGTATTTTATATAAATCCTCTTAGCAACACCTATTGTAATGCCTAATATATGTTATATATATCATAACTAAGAAATACTTGACAAATTATCACATTTATATATACTGATTAAAATAAAGAGTGTGTTCTTAGAGGAATTAAAGTTGAACGGGAAGAAAAATAAAAATGCTTACATTACAACTTCAGAATTACAGGCAAATTTTTAATTCCCTTAATGTTTCTGTAATATTCTAATAATTAAAATACATTAAACATTAGCATCCTATTCCAGAAAAGTACTTAATAAATGGATCATAAAAAGAATTATGACAACTGCTAAAATTTTAGTATTTATTATATATCAGCAAGGTCCTACAGAGGTGAGGACTAGAAACCTGATTGTTTCATTTGGAGGGCTGAGTTTTGAGACAGGACTTATTACATAATCCAGGCTGACCTGGTACTCACTATGTATGCCAATCTGGCCTGGGACTCATAATGAAGCCTAAGCTACCCTTGAACTTGTGTTAATCCTCCTGCCTCAGACTCAAAAGTAGTCCAAACTTATAGCACCAATATGTTGGTATAATTCTATTTTCTGAGAATGGCAGAAATTATACACATATAGAAATTATAAGCATCAAATAGGGCTTCAAACAAATATATTTACTAGGTGGTTTCTGTCACAAGGAAGTGTAAGTAATACCATAAAAGAATGTTTCCAACCAAACAATACATACAATAGATAGATAAAAATCTGTCTTCTTGTTTGAAGCAAACTTGATAGTTTTGTTAAATAGGGCAAACTGAGAAAAGCCGGTACCTCAAGAAATGTTATGTAAAAGAAATATTTTGATATGTGCACGGGTTGTACACTATTGCAGTTGCCTGAAGTAGGCCCTAAGAAGACGGCAGATTCCCTGAAGCTAATGTAACAAGCAGCTGTGACCCTCTGAGTGTAAGACGGCAGATTCCCTGAAGCTAATGTAACAAACAGCTGTGAGTGTAGGTGCAGGGAACAGACCCAGGGTCTTCAACTAGAGCAGTACGTGCTCTGTATCACTGAGTCCTAGCTTCAGCCCCAAAAGACACACTTTCAACACTTTACATACAAAGCATACATACATACATACATACATACATACATACATACATGATTCACTTCTCAGATAATTTATCACTGGAAGCAAACTTGGGAGCAATACAAACCATGAATTTTCCATAAGGAAACAGTGGATCAGAAAAGCTTAAGCAGTTTACTGAAAGTCATACAAGTACTTAGGAGCAGAGACGGGAGTGAAGAGCAAGTCTTCTACAAATTGCTTTTCATTTATCAAACAATAAAAACATGAACTTTCAATTCTTCAAGATTAGGAGATGTTTATAGAAACACTACATAGAGAAGGAAAGGAAAGGAAAGGAAAGGAAAGGAAAGGAAAGGAAAGGAAAGGAAAGGAAAGGAAAGGAAAGGAAAGGAAAATCGTTCCCCTACGACTGAGCATATATAAATCTTACCATTTCGTCTGACACACCATGGCGATCAATCTGGTACAATGATGCTACATGAACACTAATCCACCAACTAAAGCCTAATGGATCCTTGGCCTGGGTTAGAGAAACAGAAGATCTTCTTTGGTCACTTGACTTTTCAAAAAGTGTTTTAAGGAGTTTATTCAACCAATTCCAAAATGACTATAGAAACAAAAAGAACACAATTCAGTTAAATTATGACACTGTTCTAATGACCTTTGACTTAAAGTATTTCCTGTTAAAATACACAAAACAGAGCATCAATTATGAACCCTGATATATTTTATGCTTTAAAGGTATCTTTTATGAACACTCTACAGAATGTTCTGAAAGTATATATCTTTTAAATATATCATCTGGCAATCCTTATAGATGATTTATAAAACTAAATTTTAAGTTAATAATTTTATACTGTAGTTCTCTTTGCAAACTTACTGTATTTACGAATGTTTTCTTTTTGGTTGCATATACTTTTTACTAATCTATTTAATGATGACCTTAAAAATAACAGGATAAATTCAAATGTCTTGTTTGTTCTTAGACAAAACTGCATTCTTTTTCTAATTCTTTTTTTTTCCGAGACAGAGTTTCTCAGTATAGCCCTGGCTGTCATGGAACTCACTTTGTAGACCAGGCTGGCCTTGAACTCAGAAATTCCTCTGCCTCTGCTGGGATTAAAGGCGTGCGCCACCACGCCTGGCTACAAAACTGCATTCTTAGAACTAACTCATTCATGCCCAACCCAGTTTATATGCTAATATTACTGTGATTTGAGAGCTTGTTTTTCAGGGAATTAAACCTAAGAATTTGTCTTTGCCAGGTACATGCCCTACGAGTAAGCTCTATTCAAGCCTTTTAATTTTTTTTTTCCTTCATTTTGAGGCAGGGCCTGGTTAAGTTGCCAGGCTGGCCTTACTATATAGTCCACACTTAATTACTTATTTACTGTTTCCTGTATATTTTTTTCTACACTTCAGTCCTTTCCCACTTTTCCCCTTGTAGCATTTTTTTTTATGTTATTCTACTGAAAACAGCTTTATTTTGCCTTTGTTGGTTGGGGTTTTTAAGCTGATGAGTAATTTTGTTTGTTTGACTATAATTAGACAGTAATTCCACTGAATTGATTCCTAGGCTGCTAAAAAGTCAGCTAGCCATCAAATGCTTACTTTTTCTCTATGTGTGATGCTAAGGAATGGATCCAACCACTCTACGTTACACTCAGCCCCTAATTTCACTGCATATTTGTTACTTTTTTAATCTCTTGGTCTTTAAACCCTGTGACTTCAGTGCAATACACCAGGTGCCTTTTTCTTTAGTTATATTAAGCAGGTTCTTTGTGTTTCTTGATTTGATTAGCTTTCATTAAAAATGGAAAACTATTCTCCTATTTTATTTCTTGTGTTTTACCCCTCTCCTTTTCCAACTACAAGAAATGTTTCCTTATTTCCTATCTGTGTTTCTCTCTTTTATATTATACACAGCCTGTACTCAAAGTCTCCCTGGTACCATTATGAAACACTCCTAAGCTGGCTGAAGTTAGCATGTCACTTCAGCCTCTCTTACACCAGTTTCTCAAGTTTCACTAATGCAAAACATTGATGCTTTGAAGTAACTGATGACCTCACATTTGGAGCAAGAAAGCTACAGAAACATTCTTATTCTTTCTGTGTCAGTTCACCCTCCTTCCGGTTAACTCTGACTAGGTGGCTAAGCTGATATCTTCCAGATTGGTTAGATTACTATTTCCTTCTTGGTATGTGATAAATACTATGTGGAGATATTTACAAAACTACTAACATATCATATTTTATTTTAAGCTCCAAAGTAATTAATGGCAACATATCTACTGTGTCAGAGACTTAGATAGAAGCAAGGCAATTTAGAGACCGTCACAGTCACCCATGTTGAGATTTTGTCTCAGCAAACAGAAACCAAACCAATCCAAAAATGGATGTAACTTATCTTCATCTCACTTTTGTTCATTATTCTAAGCAACCAATGAAGAATCTTGCTTAAAACAACTACAGTAACTGCTTTTCCGATGCTTTCCTGACCTATATTTATATTTCAGAAAAGAATCCCTTCTCCCTACTTATACAGCATACGTACTATATAGATTACAACCCTTTTCAACTATGTCTCATACAAATCAAGTTATCCCAGGTTTATTAGATGATATTCATTTGGGTTGTATTCTTCAGACATGTCCCATCATGCTTTGAGCAAACAATATCTGGCATTAAGATGTTTCTGGCTCAGTTTCATGTTTCATGGACCTATTCAAACCACCTATTTTTCCAAGAAGTCTCACTGGTGTTCACTAGAAAGTGGTCATTTTTGGAGTTAATCTGTATATACCAGCAATCTGCACCTTTTTACTTAGAATTGGCTACTTCTAGTGAAAAAGATAGGAAATGTATGTACACAAACACACATCCATACCTAGCTCTATTCTAATTTATCATTTCATGGCTTATACTAGCTTCTCCTCTTCCAATTATGTGACAAACTTGAATCATATCACAATATATTTAAGATTCCCTCAGTTACAGTCTGTAAATAGGTCTAATATTGCCAATTCTCAAATAACAATGTGAAAAAAAAGAAAAAAGGAAAAAAATGTCCTAAAAAAGATTTGATTGCTAGCCTGGCATGGTGATTCACACTATAGTCAGAATGTTGAGGATGCTAGAGGACAACATCCAAGGTAGCCTGGGCTAAACAGTAAAATCCTGTGGTTTACAGTTCTTTATAAATTTTTGTTTAGCAGTAAAAGTACATGGTCAAATTGGCATATTCTAACATTATCTAGGTTATTATTTTCAACCTCTGTACTGTGTTTTTATTCAACTGAAATATAAATGCCTTCAATTACTTCTTTCTATATTCTGTTTAATGTACTTTCTAAACACATTATTTTTGTGCATAGGAAACAATAACATTATTCTAAAATTAGAGATATATGAAAATCCACACTAAAATTGTTTTGAAGCACGGGAGAAAGACATGGAAAAGTAAGGAAATATGAGGGGAAAAAAAGACCTTCATTTGTGTTTGAGGATTGCTGCCGGTTTAGAGTCAAGCAATCAGAACAACAGAAACTGTGAGGGCATGAACTAAGCCTCTGTAAGCCCAAGGCTGACAGCCTCCCAGCACTGAGGAGAGCAAATCAGCTCAGGCCCATGGCGAACGACTGCACTCAGAGCAGGCCCCAGGCTTCAAGGAGTAAGGAAACACAAACTGAACTCTTACGGTGGTGCTGGTAGTGTGTGTGTGTGTGTGTGTGTGTGTGTGTGTGTGTGTGTATACCTTTTTTTTTTAAGAGAAAGAACATGAAGTCGGATGAGTAGGAAGGTAGGGAGGGATCTGGAAGGAATTTGGGAAAAGGAAAGAATACGCTCAAATTTATATTGTATGAAATACTCAAAGAATAAATAAAAACATTTTAAAAGTTCCAACATGGTTAACATTGCTATGAATATTTCCAATATAGAGTCAATATTTCTTTTTTGGTAGAGATATTTCAAGTTAAGAAAGGTAAAATAGAAAAGAACAAAGCGTAAGTTTTATGTTTGAGTACAGCTTTGGACTTCCTATGTATAAACCTGCAGTTTTCTGAGAATTTCACAAAACTATGTAAATTGGTGTTCTCAACCTGTTGGTTGTGACCCCTCTGAAGAGTCAAATGACTGGGGTTGCCTAAGGCCATCAGAAAACATGGATATATGACATTAAAATTCATAACAGTAGCAAAATTACAGTTATGAAATAGCAACAAAAATAATTTTATGGTTAGAATCACCACAAATTAAAGGGTTGGAGCATTAGAAGATTGAGATTGTACTTACTGTTAACAACATACTTCTTAATTCCACATCTACCCTGTGACTTTGAGTTTTACTCTAAAAGCAGTAATCTCGTAGAAGCACATCTGGAACTACTTACTGTATCAACTCATTTAAATTAAGGATGCACATTTAGAACTATCCTTAGCTCATTTAAGCTGGTTTTACAACCCTTTGACATGTAATATCGAAAGTCTCAAAAATTATACATACATAGCTATTAAGATACTTAAGGGTTACTTGCTCTTGAGAAAATCATACTTATGCTCTTGGGTGACTTGTAGACTTTGGCTAAGTGTCTCTTCCTAATGCCTATGCTTACAACAGAACAAACTACTACACACCACTTAACTCTATCCTGAACATCCTTCCCTTCCACAATGCCCAGCTAGAGCGTGGGTCCCTTTCCAGTGCTAAAACCTAATCTGGCCATGCTGCTTGTACCATAAGCAATCCTGAAGCCTCCTTCCACCAAGATCTACCTTGACTACACTTCCCACACCACTCCCAGGCCCTTTCCAAGTCACATTCCAACCTCTCCACTCAGCCAGATTCAACACACCTTTCTCCATGTCTAGCCCAGTGAGTCCACATGATCCTACCCTCCACCTCTTCCTTAAAATGCTCAGATTTAAACCCAAATTCAGGCCTGGACCAGAACTGGATCCTACAAACCAGGCTAGTCTATGTCTGCTTGACATCATTTGCCTAAGCCATTGTCAACCTCTAGATGACCCACATATCCTTTCTTCTACCTACCCTTCTCTATTCATATCAGACACAGAAATAACAAAACACACACAAAAAAAAAAAAAAAAAAAAAAAAAACCCACATCTCAGATCTTTGGGGAAAAAAATTTTTTTAGAAAAGTCAGTCTCTGCTCCAGATCCAAGAGTCCTGTAAAAACATTTGCCAATAATCTTCATCCTTGATAAATCTCAAGACATAATATCTAAAATAATAAACTTCAAAGAATTAAGGCATTAAGCCGGGCGTGGTGGCACACACCTTTAATCCCAGCACTCGGGAGGCAGAGGCAGGTGGATTTCTGAGTTTGAGACCAGCCTGGTCTACAAAATGAGTTCCAGGACAGCCAGGGCTATACAGAGAAACCCTGTCTCAGAAACAAAAAACAAAAAAACCAAAAAACAACAACAAAAAGAATTAAGGCATTAAAAAAAGAGACTAAAAATAAGTCGGGTGGTGGTAGCACATGCCTTAAATCCCTGAACATGGGAGACAGAGGCAGGTCTCTGTGATCTCTGTGAGTTACTATCCTGGTGTACAGATTTAATGGGAAATCTTCATGTCCAAACACTGAAGCACCTTGCCCCCAATTGGTTTTTTGATCAATCAATAAAGATGACAGCAGCCAAGGCTGGGAAAAGGGAAATGGGGACTGGACCTTAGATCTTTTCAAGTGAGGATGCAGGGGAGAAGACAGGAGAATTGCCATGATTAGAGGGTGAGGAGAGGAGGGAGGAGGGATCAGATTTAGAGCTGAAGAGGGAAGATCATCCGAAATGTAGTTGGAAAGGAAAAGCGACTCCCCAAAGGGCTACCCAGAGTACCAAAAGGGAAAGTATGCTAGCCGTGGGAGGATTATAACTGCCCAGCCTTTGAGAAACCAAGGCATTTCAAAACTAAGCTAATGTGTGTGTGTCTTTCATTCTTGGATCCAAAGAGTGGCGGGCGGGGCAGGTGGCTGGAAGTGCGACCCACCAGGAACATAAAGCTAAGCAGCCAAAGTCCATGCTACAATATTTTGTTAAGAATGTGTTTGCATTCTAATAGGCATTTGTATTTTCTTTCTGATGTCTTTACCATGTAATGTAACATTAATTGGAGAGAACATCAGTGGTTATCAATTTCAAATTTTAATATACTAAATGTCCCTCAAGGAACACTGTCACCTATTCTAAAACATGTAATGTGTTTGTGGTTGTATATTGCTAGTTGAATCATATTAGACATAATTATGACCTTGTTATTATTTTCATTTGGAAATTAAGCATAACATAAGGAGATATGATTATGTATCAAAAAGACAAGGGGTAGACATGTGATGCCTATTCTTAGTTGTCAACTTGACTACATCTAGAATTAACTAAAACCCAAGCATCTGGGTTAACCTGTGAGGGATTTTTCTTAACTGAAGCATTTGAAGGGGTAGGATCTCCATTATACATGGGCCAACCTTCTGGTAGCACCTATATAAACACGAGAAAAAAGAAGCTCTTGCTCGTGCCTGCTTGCCCTCATTTTCGCTGGCAAGTTTATTCCTTCACTTGTATTAAGAGCTCTGGAACATATTGAAAACCAGCTAAGACAGGCATCCAGATTCTTGGGCTGAACACTACTGGATTCATGGACATATCAGGAGAAAGCAATTGTTGTCATAGCTGAACTACAACCTGTAGGCCACTCTAATAAACCCCACTCTTATATGAGACTCATTTTATGAATTCTTTATCTCTAGAGAATCTTGATTAATACAATATCTAACCAAACAAAACAAACAAAAAAACTCAATACCACCAAGGGTATGGAAAATATACCTTTAAAACTGAAGACATGACACACTTGAGGCACAGGGTCCAAAAGACCCAAGGTCAATCTAACCCAGAAGCCTCTTCCCTAAGGACTAGCTTCCATGGTACCTGAAGGTTCCATGCTAGTTTCCAACACAAGGAAGCAACCAACAGTCCTACTAGCAATGTCAACTATGAACTATAACAACCAACAGGGATGATGGCCATAAGGGTGTAGTATTGGTGCACATACCCTGGCCATAACCAACAGCTCTCAAATTGGACTTAGGACCCACTCAGAAGGAAATGACACCTGGTACTGGAAACCCAACTTCTCTGGGTTAGTGTAATCATAAATCAAAGACAAAACTACAGTTTCCCCATAGTTAATACATAACTACATTCTAGAACTCTGTTCTTATACCCACAGATATATCTATTTCTCCCTCCTGCTAAAGAAACTTATCATTCCAACAAATGGAGACTATTACCAGAAAAACACAACTGAAAAAATGCAAAGTGGTGGAGCCCAGTCCAATCTGATAACATCTACAACAAATTAATGTACCTAAAGGTCAGGGATCTTTTCAGGAGGGGATAGTGGTGGTGAAGATTGTCAAGAGTAAGAGAAACAGGAAGTTTGCTGTGTCAGAGAAGTTACAACCATGAATTGTCATCAACATGGTTGCCTAAGCACAATCGGAACAAGGATGACAGCAAGAGACATACTAATATGGAAGGAGGAAAGCTCAGGAGGATTCAACCCGACAGAAAGAATTACAGGCAACTAAGGAACGGTAATAGTGGGGAAAAATCTTCCCCAGAGAAAAGTACCAACACACACAAACATATATGAAACAACACTAAAGAAAAAGGCTGTGAATCTGAATTGGGGGGGGGGGGCGCAGTTAGGGAGTAGATAAGAAAGCTTGGAGTTAAGAAGTAATGTAATTATAATCTTAAAAAACAAACAACAGAAAAACCTCTAACTCTGCTTCATACTGACTCATCTTGAAATGCTTTTCTGAGGTGAGGTCAGGTATTTCAGCTTCACTTTCAGAAGAGCTCTGAAAATAACTCCTCAGGCTCCCCAGTGCAGAGCCACTAGACAGAGATATGTAGAGCAGATCTATCTCTGGGTCTTCCTGCCCCACTGCTGATAAACTTCTACATTAGCACCCAGCAATTTATGGTTTTAATTCACCAAGGCGCATGGCTTCTTGTCATTCTAGTATTTCTTTGAGCATACCAGCACATGCGCTCACATACCCTATTCTCTGCTTTCCTACATAAAAGATGATTTACTACAATCTTTTACATTCTGCTTTCATATCACAATGTATCAGGGAAATCATTAGTTCAGGATTCTTCCTCATTCTACTATGTGTACACACACACACACAAATACATAAATAATAAATATTTGTTGTGTCAACTTAATCAGACACAAGTCCCCAGATAGCAGATTATATGTTATACTGGATACACACTTTTAAATTTTCTGAAGTTAACATTTAAATTAGTAGACTCAGTAAAGCTAATTGCCCTCCTTAATGTGTGTGAATCCCTCCACTTAACCAGACATGTTAATGAAAAAGCTGCTCTGCAGATCAAGAAAGACTTCTTCAAGTTGGTGTAGTGATTTTTTCCCCCTCCCTTCAAATGTGGAATGAGACTAGATCTGCTGGCTCTCAGGCTTTTAGGCCTTTGGACTCAGACTGAAACTTGTATAGACAGTTCTCCTGGATTACCAGTTTGCCACATACATACCAGGACCAGCTTCTATAACTATGCTAGTCAATCTCTTATAATATCCTTATTTATTCTATTGATGTCCATTCTCTGGAAGATACAGGCTAAAACAGCAGAATATTCTAGTATGCAAATACTATATATGCTTTGAGTAGTCATTCTCCAACATACAAACTAGTCACAACAAGTAAATAGCAATTTTGCAACTTACGTGTGCAACAGACCATTTACTTCTGTGGTCTAGAAGATGAATAAGTAGAACCCATAATTCTTTAACACAGGAGCATGGGTAGTGACTAATCAGTAACGCTTCTGAAGGCATAACCTACAAAAAGAAGCAGAGCTAGTTACATGCCACAGAGATGTTTGCTATAAAGAGTTAAAATATTTTCAATTTAAGAAAAATTATCATTTCTTTTTTAAAAGTTTCCCTTTACAACCAAATTACATGATAAACCTAATTTTCAGCCAAAGAAACAAAAAAGAAAACTTTTTAAGCATCAGCCAATCATTACACTTTAAGATTCTGTTAGAAGTAAGCTGTCACAACTACTAAAATAGGCCCAAGAGTGTAATAGCAGATAAAGTAGAAAGGACATTGGTGCAAGTACCTTCTAGTATAACATTCATTATTCAATACCTGTTTTGAGTATAAGCTGGAATGAACCTCAGTTTACTTACTTGTATCTGTTTCATCTAACACAAACATAGGCATACTAATGCACACACTCACACACACCTGATAGAAATTTAGAAATAAACTTGAATTCATTATTAGGCAAAGTTAACATATTTTAACCTACAACTAGGCAGGAATAACAGTACCAGGACAATGATATATACAGCAAGAATAGATAGTTACATACTATATATTTTTTAAAGTATTTTGAAAAGCTAGAACAAAGCAGTCTGAATGTTTTTACCACAATGATAAATATTTGAAAACTATTTAACCTGATTTGACCATTATGTAATGTATATACTTACCAAAATGCATTATTAATATGTAACACTCATTAATGTGTACTTACTATTTTAATGCACCACTTTAAAAATTAACATGTAAGATGAATTCCAGCTTACTGGGACATTTATATCAAAATTCTTGCCACATCTAGCTCCCAGATATTAGTAACCAAATACGAAACAAGAGAAACATTAACATACTTCAAATTCTTATGTATTAAACCACATGTATTAAAGATTGTTGTCATTAACACATTAATAACTCTTAAAGCATTACCTTGTCAAATCTGTTGAGTGACAGGCATATTAAGTCACAGAAAAGATGTTCACAATGTTCTTCAAAGAGGCTGACATTGGTTAAATTGTCACCTGCCTGACCAATAAACTGACGACCATAAACAACTTGTTCTGCAAATAAAATAAATTCTATTTTAAAACCTCAGATTGTATTAACTCTCACAAGAAAAAAAAAATAATTTTACTTCTTCAGATTGGTCTAAAGTAAAATACAATTTTAGGAATTTTGGTTTTTTGTAAGTAAATTAAATTTGAGACTAACCAATTTTGGGTCCATGTATTACCTAAAAAAACTTTTCCAGTTCTATATTCAGTTTAATGAACTTCTTTTGTATTAATGAGACCATATTTGAAAAAGCATTATTGCTGTCACTTTAAAATAAAAGAAAAACACAAAAAAGACAAAAAAGTACTCAGCTAAAGCTCTAAGAACAAAGAAGCTAAAACCTTAGTTTTGTTTGTTTTTTTTAACTAATGCTGGTATGCTTACCACTTATAATTGTTTTGTGACATAAAATAGAGCAAACCATGGTAAACAATAACAAAAACCTGTGCCTACATCACATTATGTCCACTTGAATATTGTTCTAAATAGATGGAATATAATCATACATCTGTGAATACACCGTGTCTATATAGTTATATACATACATAAACAAAAGCTAATATAGATGTCTTCGGAAACAAAAATGCCAATAGCAAAATTTAAAAAACAAAATCAAAACAAAACAACAACAAAAACACAGCAGTTGCTGCGTATAGTAGCACATGCCTTTAATCTCAGCACTGCAGAGGCAGGTGGATCTTTTTGAGCTCCAGGACAGCCTGGTCTACACATTGAGGTCAGCCAAGGGTAAATTAATAGTTAAGTGAAACTCTTGCCTCAAGGAAAAAAAGACCAAATGAACAAAATATATCACAGCACCTGAAATATAAGATTATTATCCATATATACAAGCTTCTAAAAGAAAGTTAGAAAATTTGCAAAAATAAAAGACAAGGCAAGTAACAGAAAATTAAAATTATATAAAGATGTTGATGTTAATTGATAACCAAAAAGCCAATGAAGAAAAAAAAAATTGGTATCTCTTTCCATGATTATCAACATAAATCCATTACTGGCAAGAATCTGAAACATAAAGGAACATAATTTATAATCTATAATTAACGTCAAAACTTCAATGCTCTGTTCTATGTCTAAGGAAATACATTATAGAACATGTATACAGATTAAAGCTGTATGTACGAGTGTTTTCTGGGAAATATTATTTACAATATTTAAAAATAACCAAAAACAATTGTTAAAAGGCAGACATGGCTAAATAAGTGTAGTCGATCTGAAGCATGCAGCCTTAGAAAAACAGAACCCCGGGTACTTTCACAAATAGATCTCTAAAAAGCTGCTAAATGGGAGCTGGCGAGGTATCTTAGTGGTTAAAAGTCTGCTTCATCACTACAAAAACCCTAGTTCTGATCCCCAACACCCAAGCAAAGGCCAACATGGGCCTATAATCCAATGGTAGGGAAGGAAGACTCTGGGGGCTTGTTGGTCAATCAGTTTAGCTAAAATGGCATGTCCCAGTCAGTAAGAGACTTTGTCTCAGCCAGACAGTTGTGCTGCATACCTTTAAATGTAGCACTTGGGAGGCAGAGGCAAGTGAGTATCTGTGAGTTTGAGGCAAGTCTGATCTACACAGGGAGTTCCAGGACAGCCCGAACTACACAGAACACCCCCCCCCCAAGACCTTGTCTTAGCACACACACACATGCACGAACCCACAATCTGCTAAATGATAGATAGACACCTTGGGTGAAAGAGAGGCATAAATAAACACTTCTTATCTACTTTTTTTTTTAACATCACTAAATACTTATAACGCAATAGAATTGTTTATTTTCTTTTGAACAGGGTCTTACTAGATAGTTGAGGCTGACCCAGAATTCAGCACATAATCCAGGCTGGCCTCATGATCCTCTTATCTCAGCTTCCTATGAGCTGGGATTATAGACCATCATATGCCAGCACACTCAAATTCCATTTTAAAATTATGAATGAATGACTCAATCAATCAACCAATTAATAGTTCAATCATAAGATTTTAAAAAAGAATCAACCAATCAATCAAGCCTTAGGATTTTTAAAAAGAATTAAGACAGAAATTCATAAACTCACTCAATTTTTCTCCCAGTATATGCAGTATTTCCAACACCAGCCAGTGGGTGTCTAAATAGAGATGTAATAAATGCCATGATGGAGGGAAGAGCTGTAAATGACATTATAAAGTGTGAA
>LR751439.1:146345-171366 GCA_902729485.2 Mus minutoides | reverse complement strand
GCCCCTCCACATCAATATGTATCTTCTAATATGGTGGCAAGAAGGGTGAGGGCAGAAGAATCATGCACGAGCAACTAAGACTTCAGTACAGAAGAGACTCATGACATGATAACTCTAAACTTGTACATGGCTATTGCTAACTATGGGGATGAAGGAATATAATCCTCTATGTGCTCATAAACAAACACCTTAATATTTGGTTATGTTCATTATTCTCAAATAAAAAAAAAATTGCAAGCCAGAGAACTAATCTTTACTTTCCAAAGACCAAAACATAGAAATGTCCTTGACAAGTCTTGGAAAATAAGAGTGCTTTCAATCCCACAGGGAAGAGTAGGAGAAAAAAAGTTAAAAAAGAGCTTGAGTCCTTAAATGGTTTTGTGAAGCAGAGCCATTTAAGACACCAGCTCCAGTCTCCTACTGCTAGATTATTGTGTGTGGAAGAATAAGCTCCTGTTCAGTTAAAGACCTTGGGTTTTGTAGTCTTTCTCAGTAGCTCAACCTATACCTCAACCAATAAAGAAAAAGTTTGTAAGAGCCAATGGCCTCTCTTTAATGGAGGGAGCAATACTGTGGTACCAAATGAAAACATTATCAAGGCAAATCTGTCTTTCTCCAATTCAATTAAAAGCTTTGTGATGGTAGGAACTAAAACAGAACTGTAATGCAATCAAGTTCTACCATAATATTACACTCAAAGGGTATTCTTATATATACTGTAGGTTTATTAATAATGATTAACAAACAAAAATCAAAGCTATATATCTAGCTATTCCAGGAGGTATATAATACCTTGATACCAACATAACCTGTTTGTTTCCAAACAGGAAGGGCGATGACACTGGGTTATGATAGTCACTGATCTGTGTTCTTCCAAATACATAGTACAGGATAATTTTCTCCTTTTCAACATCACAAGACAAAAAGTATTACCTCCTGATAAATTCTTTGCTTCATCTTTAAAATGATGTTATTTATGATTGTTCTCTTCTTTTATTCCCAAGTAGTAACAAGAGTGGGTAAGATTCTGGGTAAAGAAATATGTTTGTTACACATTTTTATTTTAAGTGATGTTTTTCTTCTTATTATTTCTATAATAATCAAGAAAAGAATTGGTACCAACACACAAATTCATGGTTTAATTCTTATATTCCACGTTCAAACAAAGAAAGTCTACTTACTGTTCAATTCCAGAACATATAAGTTACAGCAATAAGAAAGGGAGAATATATTTTTTTCCATAGCCATTGTCTAAGAATTGAAATATATCTCTATTTCTGGGTAGATAAAACATAAATTTCTTCTCCCCAGAAATGGAATCAATGACAGATCACAGAATTGGCTGCACCAAAGTCCAACTTGGTCAACTATTGAAATTTTCTTTTGGGGGGATGGGGGTTATTAACAGGACTATGGGATAGGATTTTTTCTTTTCTTCTTTCTTTCTTTCTTTCCTTCTTTCTTTCTTTCTTTCTTTCTTTCTTTCTTTCTTTCTTCCTTCCTTCCTTCCTTCCTTTCTTTCTTTCTTTCTTTCTTTCTTTCTTTCTATTTTTTTTCAGAGATGGCGATGATACAAAAAGCCTACCTCAAAATGGGTGACTGCTTCATTTCTGAACTCAAAATGGGAAAGCTTCATTTCTGGAACTTCCTGAACACCCTGCAGGCAGGCTAGTAGGTTGATGCGATCAGTCTTGGACAGCCCAGCTGCAATGAATCCCCTGCTGCAATTGTTGATTACATTTATAAAACTAGGGGGAAACCTTCAAGAATCTTCCATTTCCACTTACCCAGATAAATAATTTCCATTTACCTCTGGAGTCTCAAGAGCTCTTTTCTCCCTCCTGGAGGAATGTTTCAGTTTGGAGGAAAATACCAAGCAACATATTTTAGCAGTTAATATTTTGTTTTATGCTCATATTATTATTAAATTATAGTTTTAAAGAAATCACACAAGTCAGTATAAATAAAATAAGCTTTTCATGAAGTAGTGCGCTAAAGATGTGGGTAATATTTATGCATGGATTGCTAGATTCTTCACGGGGTGAACTGCCATCCTAAAAGATGGCTGTTTACTAGTTTTTGTAGCTAAGAAAAAAGGAGATGTTAAAGCAGAATAGATGGAGAGAGTCCAGGCACAGCCTGGATACACTGGCTCAACTCCAACTTCAGAGTATCCTCCCAGAGCACCAAGTAAAGCTGCAGTGTCAGCCATAGATTAAGAAAGAGAAGTAGATGCTCACAGTCATCTATAAGATGGAACACAGGGCCCACAATGGAGAAGCTAGAGATAGAACCCCAGGAGCTGAAGGGGTCTGCAACCCCATAAGAGGAACAACAAACCATCTCTGGGACCACCTGTGGAGGGTGGAACTGCTTACAGTATTGTGCCCTCTCATACCATTCAACAACAGAGAAAACCTCCCTCACAGACTTGTCTACACACAAATATCATGGAAACATTTTCTTAATTGATGTTCTCTTCTCTGAGATGACCCTAGCTTATGTCAACTTAACAACAAAATAAAAATAAAAATTAACCAACACTAACATAGTCGATAAAATCATATTTAAAAACATACCAAATCTAGAGAAAAGGATGGCTATTTACTACCGGAAGTTCTTGCATCGTCAAACAGATGAGACAAGAAAAAACAAAAAACAAAACAAAAAACCAAAAAAACAAACAAACAAAATCTCTATATTCTATTGTAATTAAAATACTAAACATGCAGAACAAAAGAAATCTGAAAAATAAAAGAGAAGTCACATTTTCCAAGTCCTATATCCATACAAATCTATCAGAATAAGAACAAAGTTTTCAATAGAGAGTTTTAAAATATGGAAGGACATGGAATGGTATATTTTAAGCTTTAAAAGATGATAATTGTCAATCTTGGCTGCCATATCCAGCAAAGACAACCTTTATAATTAAAGGAGAAAGAAAAATCATTTGATAAAAAATATGAATTTAAAGAATTAATGAGCAGTGACCTGGACCAGCAGGTTTTTCTTCAGTAACATGGTCCTAAGGAGGTAGACAGGACACAAGAAAAGAAAGACAGAAATCTGGGACCAGGAGATCTTTCATAAGTTGATAACTTGTGCCAAGCAAGTTTACTAGGAAGTGCAGCATTTTATACACAGTTTTTATTGGAGAAATGAGACAATGTCAGCAGAAAAATATCATACAGTGGGACAAAGTCAGCAGGAAGCTAATTGAGCAGTATTATAAAAGGGGAACCGCAGAATATCTCAAGTGCATTACAGACCCTGATAACCACAGCTGGGAAGAGTTGGGTTCTCACAATCTGAAGCAGAAGCTCCGCCAAGGTCCCAGCCCTTCCATCAAGACACATTAGAGTCGTAAGGAAGATCCTAGACCATCTTTACCCTCAACAGAGCTGTACTACAAAAGATGCTTAAAGGAAACGTGGAAAAATCTTACACACATGTGAAAAAGATAAACATAGGCCACAGAAATGATGCTAGAACACCAGAGAACAAATTCAAATGGCAAAGAAGAAAATATGTATTCAAATAATACCAAACTTAAAAAAACAAACAGGAGTGACTTCACACCTTTCTATAATAAATATGAATATTAATGGCCTTGATGATCTAATCACAATATAGAAACTAGTGATTGAACACAATAATAGTGCATGATTTTAATTCTATTCTCTTTGCACAGACATGCAATACAAACAAAAAAGCCAAGATGAAATAGTTAAATAATAATATACATGAAATGGAGTTGACAGACCCCTACAAAGTATTCTACTTGCAGAAGACTATCGGCATTCCATGATACTTTGTCTATAATTGATCACGTTTTAGGACAAAAAACCCCAAGTCTTAACAAATGTAAGAATACTGAAATTTACTGTATTCTGTTAGATCACAATGTGATAAAACAATAACTTAACAGCAAGGGTATCTACAGAAGAGATAATAATCAAATTTGAAGTAGGAGAGAAATTTTAAATTCCTAGATTTAAATGAAAATGAAAGCACTGCTCATCGGAACCTGTATGATACAATGAAAGCAGTCCTAAAAGGAGTTTTTATATTATATATCCCTGGAGGGGGAAAAAAAAACAAAGAAATCACAAATACATAATGATATACTTTGATATCTTAGATAAACAAATCCAAATCAAACCTCAAATCAGTAGGAAAAGGGAAAGAAATTATAAGGGCAGAGACAGACAGCAATGAAATGGAAATGAAAATTGTACTAAAATCAATGAAAGAAAGAGAAAAGCTGGTTTACTGAAAAGGTAAACAAGATTAACAACCCTTATATCAACTAATACAAAGGAGGGAGGAATGAACAAAAAAGGGGGAAGGAAGGAAGGAAGGAAGGAAGGAAGGAAGGAAGGAAGGAAGGAAAGGGAAGGGAAGGGAAGGGAAGGGAAGGGAAGGGAAGGGAAGGGAAGGGAAGGGAAGGGAAGAAAACCCAGATGAACAAATCTAGATGTTAAAAAAGAGACATTAAAATAGATACCAATGACCTTCAGAGAAGCATTAGGATATACTTTGAAACCTGTACAACAATAATTTTAAAAATCTGTAAGAAAGTGATATCTCTCTACACACTTGTAATCTACTAAAAATTAAGCCATGAGGACATAAACAACAATATAAGCAATGTGACTGAAGCAATAATAAACTTTTCCATATTAAAGGACTCCAGGCTCAATTAGATTCACTAATGAATCTTTCCAGATGGAGGAGTTAGGGGAAGGACTGAAGGAGCTGAAGGGGTTTGTAAATCCATAGGAAGAACAACAATATCAATCAACCAGACCCCTCAGAGCTCCCAAGGACTAAACCACCAACCAAAATGTACACTTGGAGGGACCCATGGCTGCATCTGGATATGTAGCCAAGGATGGCCTTATCTGACATCAGTGGGAGGGGAGGCCCTTGGTCCTGTGGAGACTTGATGCTCTCAAATAGAGGAATGCTAGGGAGGTGAGGTAGGAGTCAGGTGGGGGAGCTCTCTCAAAGAAGCAGAGGGTGGGGGGGGTGAGATAGGGCATTTGCAGAGGGGAAACTGGAAAGGGAGGTATCATTTGAAATGTAAATAAGTAAAACAACCAATAAAAAAAAGAATAACAACAATGATCCTAAACCTATATCATAAAATAGAAATAATGGAATGGCACCAAACTTAGTCTATAGAGCTAGCCATACACTGAAATCAAAACCAAACATAGACACCACACACACACACACACACACACACACACACACTTATAGGCTGATTTCTATGATGGACATGAATGAATGCAAAAATTCTCAGAAAAATACTTCAAACCTGGGACTGGGAAAAAACAAAACAAAACAAAACAAAACAAAACAAACAAACAGTAAGAAGCTTGCTTCTCAAACAAAAGGACACAAGTGGATTCCTAGCATCCAAATAAAAAGTCAGGCATAGTGATGTACATCTGTGCTTCCAGTACTATGACGCCAGACACAGGAGGATCCCTGGAGCCCACTGGTTAGCCAGTCAGGAGGAGCACGGACTACAGACATCCACATGCTTTCCAATGGCAATTCAGACCACAGACATCAACACAGCTCTTTGCCCCTGGGTAAACACAGGTTATGGACATCAGCATTGTCTCTGGCAGCAGCCAAGCTGTGGACTCTAACGTGTCCTTAGGTGCCAGGACAGGCCACTCGCATCAACATGGTCCCTGGCAGTACCATGGCCTACAGACATCATTATGGCTTCAGGGCATGGCACAGACCATGGAGGACATCAGTGTGACCCTGTCTTCAGTAGGATCATGGACCTAGGTATGTCCTTGGCTGGGGTGCAGGTAGGGAAGCATTCAGTTCTCTTTAAATGACTGGCTGTTGGGAGTTTGACCATGTTCTAGTGATAGGCTCTAGATTCTTAAGCCAAAGTTTCCCAGAATGGTTTGTCTCAGTTCTTCTCCCCAGGAATGTGAAAATGTGTGGTAGACTGCTTGCAACTAATTTATGTTCCTTGTGATGCTAAGCTTTCACAGCAGGTAGGGGCAGCTAGCAAAACAATTACAACAACATCCATCTCTCTCCTATAAAGGTATTTCATTCACTTGAATGTTTGAGAACACCAACATACTTCCTTTTTTATATAACTTTATATAGACCTCCTAAATGGAATGTGAGAGCATTTAGGGAGAAGTTGGGCCAAACTGGCAGTGTTTATTGAAGTAACCTTAAAATAGTTAAAGTCAAAGTTTCTTTGTCTTACTAAAGGAACCCATATAGAGAAGGTGATTTCTGTCCAGATGGTGTGATTCACACTTCCAATTATTGCTATAAGCATCAGCTGGAATCACACTTCCTATCACCTTGCCAGTTGTCAAGAAATGACTAGCAACTCACTAACGACAACAGTATCCATAGAAAAAAGAAAAAGTAAAAGAAAAAGCAACAGAAAAAGGGCCTGCTTCAACTCACCCAGTACTGAAGTAAACAGGTGTTAGGCAGAGCAGCACTGAGTGACTGGAGATAACTTGGAGATGGGTTGGAGAGAGAGAGATGCTCCTGAGAAGCAACTTCCACCATCCATAGCCCTGAGAACTCTCTCAAGCCTAGCAACCTCTTGTTCCAGTTGACCAACTTGCTCTACTGTTCATCCAGTGCCACCTACAGCCCAAGACTCACTGATAAGGACAATGATGTCTTCTTGAAAAGAGCCAAAAACAATATCTCAAGATACCTTTAGAAAAAAAATCTAGTGTATGTAATTCAGCAGTGCAGTTTTCTTGTTAAAATTGTGGGGGAGAAAAAGATTTTTTTTCCCTGAATCTCTCTCCCTCTCCTCTGTAGCTTGCACATGTATGAATATGTTTGAATATGTGTACATGTGTGCTTTGTGTGAGGGCCAGAGATTAATGATCTTTTATGTCTTCAATAATTCTCCAAGTTATATATTAAAGCAGGACTCTCTTTTACTTGAACTTGGATCTTGTCCATTTCTGCTAGTCTATTGCTCAGAAGATCCTCTTCTCCACATTTTGAGTGCTGGGCCACCACACCCACATAGCTTTTATTCATTCTGGAGATGGGAATCTAAAGTTCTGCCCTCACGATTCTGTGGCAAGTGCTTTACTCAGTGAGTCAAAGTCACCGCACAGGTAGCCACACCCTGACTCTTTCCTTGCTTGCTTTCACTTTTGCTTGTCTTCCTTGAACATTGGCTACACTTTTCTTTTTCTTTTAAAGATTTATTTTATTTATTATATGTAAATACACTGTAGCTGTCTTCAGACACTCCAGAAGAGGGAGCCAGATCTCGTTACGGATGGTTGTGAGCCACCATGTGGTTGCTGGGATTTGAACTTATCACCTTCAGAAGAGCAGTCGGGTGCTCTTACCCACTGAGCCATCTCACTAGCCCCCCTGGCTACACTTTTCTAAATACCTCTTTTCAGAGGTAAGTGGTTCCCCAGAAGGTGCAACCTCAACAATATAATGGCCAAAGTGGAAACAGAGTTCCTTCTTCTCTGTTGGTAGACTAAAACCTGCAAGGTTTATTTTTACTTGACAAATATATGGTGCTGCCCAGGAGCTGGCTAGCAACTCATGCTTTAGACAGTTAAACCTGGGTAATATGTCCACCAGATGAGGGAAATTGAGTGGGGTTAGCTCTGCTCAAACCACAGGGGATTTGGTCATTTAAACAGAGATAAAGAAAGTAGGAATCTCTAAAGAAACATCTACTAGATGAGAGGAAGAACAAAGCCGTCATTCTTGAGCCTCACTGACCAGCTCAAGAGATTAAACTCCTAAATCTTGCCTTTCTTGGTTGCAGAAAGATAGCTCTGCAAAGATGGTTAGTAAAGAGAGTCACTGTTTAAGAATAATACCTTGGAATAACTATTAACACCGCACACATCCTTACTTTTAAAAATGCCCAGGTTTGGACATTCCAAGTTCACCATGCCTAACAGTAATTGGTATACATTCAAGAAAACAGAAAAGAAAGGAAGGAAATGGAAAGTGTATTAGTTATTTTTCTACTATTGTGATATAACACCATGACCAAGGCAACTTATAGAAAAAAGAGTTTCTTTGGGCTTATAACACCATGGCCAAGGCAACTTATAGAAAAAAAGAGTTTCTTTGGGCTTATGTGTCCAGAGGGTTAAGATTCCATGATGACAGAACAGAGACCACTGCCACTGCCAGATGTGGAGCCTGGAGCAGCAGATGAGAGCTCACATCTTAAACTGAAAACACAAGTCAGAGAGAGAAGAATGCAGTAGGAATGGTACAAATGGTACAAGAGGCCTCCTGTGACATCCTTCCTTCAACAAAGTCACAAATCCCCCAAACTCTGTAACACTGTAACCAAGTGGGTACCAAACATCCCAGACTCTGAGGGAAATTCTCATTCAAAGCACCACATTAAGAAAAGGCAAGAGGAATGGATGAGAGATAATCAGACAGAATACAAAGGTAACACTTTGGCTCTGTCCTGAAGGAGCCTGTCTCAGGATTTCTATTGCTGCGAAGAGACCCTGACCACAAGCAACTCTTATAAAGAAAAACATTTACTTGGGGCTGGCTTATAGTTCAGAGGTTTAGTCCATTATTTTCATGGCAGGAAGCATGGCTCCATGCAGAAAGACATGGTGCAGGAGCTGAGATTTCTACATCCGGATCAACAAACATCAGGAAGAGAGAGTCACACTGGCTTCAACATCTGAAATCACCAAGTCTATCCGAAGTGACATACTTCCTCTAACAAGGCCACACACTCTTAATAGTGAAACTCCCTGTGAGCCTATGGGGGTCATTTTCATGTAAACCACCACAGAGGCAATGAAAGATCTACATGGGTGAAGAAGACAAATGTCTTTCAATAAGCAGGAATATTATAGAAGTATGAGCAATCATTTGATGCAAAATAATTGTTCCCCTACTACTGGGATCTAACAGAATCAAAGGTATACAAAGAAAGGAAATAGAGTATTCTGAGCTTCTGAGCTAATATCCACTTATCAGTGAGTGCATACCATGTGTGTTCTTTTGTGATTGGGTTACCTCACTCAGGATATTTTCTAGTTCCATTTATTTCCCTAAGAATTTCATGAATTCATTGTTTTTAATAACTGAGTAGTACTCCATTGTGTAAATGTACCACATTTTCTGTGTCCATTACTCTATTGAAGGACTTTTGGGTTCTTTCCAGCTCTTGGCTATTATATATCAGACTGCTATGAACATAGTGGAGCATGTATCCTTGTTATATGTAGGAGCACCTTCTGGGTATATGCCCAGGAGTGGTATTGCTGGATCTTCCGGTAGTACTATGTTCAATTTTCTGAAGAACCGCCAAACTGATTTCCAGAGTTGTTGTACCAGCTTGCAGTCCCACCAAATATGGAGGAGTGTCCCTTTTTCTCCACATCCTTACTGGCATCTGCTGTCACCTGAGTTCTTGATCTTAGCCATTCTGACTGGTATGCGGTGGAATCTCAGGGTTATTTTGATTTGCATTTCTCTGATGATTAAGAATGTTAAACATTTCTTTAGGTGCTTCTCAGCCTTTTGAGATTCCTCAGTTGAAAATTATTTGTTTAGCTCTGTACCCCATTTTTAATAGGGTTATTTGATTCTCTGGAATCTAAATTCTTGAGTTCTTTGTATATATTGGATATTACCCCTCTATCACATGTAGGATTGGTAAAGATCTTTTCCCAATATGTTAGTTGCCTTTTTGTCCTATTGACAGTGCCCTTTGCCTTACAGAAGCTTTGCAATTTTATGAGGTCCCATTTGTCTATTGTTGATCTTAGAACATAAGCCATTGGTGTTCTTACAGGAAAATTTCCTCTGTGCTCATGTGAGATACAATTCACAGACCACATGAAGTTCAAAAATAAGGAAGTGTGGATGCTTCAGTCCTTCTTAGAAGGGGGAACAAAATACTCACAGGAGAAAATACAGAGACAAAGTATGGAGTTGAAACTGAAGAAAGGGCCATCCAGAGTCTGCTCCACCTGGGGATCCATTCCATATACAGTCACCAAATGCAGACACTATTGTGGATGCCAACAAGTACATGCTGACAGGAGCCTGATATAGCTGTCTCCCGAGAGAGTCTTCCAAGAACCTGACAAATACAGAGGCAGATGCTCTCAGCCAACTATTAGACTGAGCACAGGGTCCCCAGTGGAGGAGTTAGAGAAAGAACTGAAGGAGCTGAAGGGGATTGCAACCCCATAGGAAGAACAACAATATCAACCAACCAGTCCCCCAAGAGCTCCCAGGGACTAAACCACCAACCAAAGAGTACACATGAAAGGACCATGGCTCCAGTCGCATATGTAGCAGAGGATGGCCTTGTCTGGCATCAATGTGAGGAGAGGCCCTTGGTCATGTGAAGGCTCCAAGTCCAAGTGTAGGAGAATGAGATGGCAGGGTGATGGGAGTGTGTGGGTGGATGGAGGAACACCCTCACTGAAGCAGGGGGGTAGGTTGCGATTGGGGGTCTCCAGGGGGGGAACTAAGAAAGGGGATAACATTTGAAATGTAAATAAAGAAAATATCCACCAAAAAAAGGAAAAAAAAAAAGGCAGGTAGCGTCAAATATGAGAGCAATGTGCTACGGGAATCAGCTCTGTTGAAAAGAAACACTGCATTAAAATGTTGTAACCAAACTTTGAAAGTCAAAGAGTAAACTAAAAATGTATGAGATTTAGAAATATTTTACAAACTAAAAAATCGAAAGAGCCTCCTTCATCTCTGTTCTTCGTAAGCACACATAGCCATGACAGGCTGAGCAGTAACCTCAGAAACCTGTTTCTCTTCATGGAGATTGACAGTGCCTGCTGTTGGATCTGCAACCCAGACTCCCAAGATGAAAAATGCCCTCCATCAGGTAGGACACACATTACTGGTTTAGACCATATGTCATCTGTGACTTAAGCAATCATGGATTTGAATTGAAAAAAAAAAAAAGTTGCCCTGTAGAGTGTGTTTTGTTTATCCTCCTTATCAGAAACATCCAAAAAAAAAAAAAAAAAAAAAAAAAAAAAAAAAAAAAAAAAAAAAAAAAAAAAAAAAAAAAAAAAAAAAAAAAGCCAGATGAAATGGATGTATCATGGGATGTCAACAGAGCCAACACATTTGTCAAAAGAACTTGAGTAAGTATGTATTAGGATTTGTTCCTGTATAATATACCTTTGATATGTTGATTATTTTGCATTACTATTTTAACTCAGCCAAAAGAAAGATCCATCCGTTAGCATTAAATTGTTATGTTGGCAGCTTGAGAAGGAGAAGAAATGTGTGAGCATACATTATTATTACCTGTGAGAATATACTGTGTGTTTTTTTCCTAGTATTATCTTTCTCTGATCATTATATCACAAGTCTCTATCCTCGGTGCAATACTCTAAGATGTCAAAGTTTGTTCCATACAAAGCAAATGTTAAAGTATAAAATGGAGTTGAATATATAACAATTTCAAATATTTTATGTATAACAGCTAATTTTTGGCCAGAGCACCTTTGTGATTGAGGTTAAATATCTTTATGTAGTTGAATACAAATGAGAAAGAATAAAACTCATAAGCATACATTTTTGGTTATGACAGTTGAACTGGATTATGGGGTGTCCACATGCTACTGATTATTTAGATGTAAAGTAAATTATTTGGTCACTAATGCAGGCAATTTTTAGAAACTGATAGTGAAGTTAGAGTCTCTTCTTTTGCATAAGAAAGGAAGAAATGCTCCATGAAATGCTCAGGATTCTTTCAAGTTCATACCAGACCACACACTGTCATTCTTGGAACTGACACCCATTAACTTACTGGTTCAGTTTTGCATTTTTGCAAATCATAAAAGATTTTATTATGTTAAGCTCTGTATAGCACTTGTGCATCATTATCTCTGACTGATAATTTCAATATTCTTATTAAAAAAACAAAAGCCCTCTTACAATACTCTTGCTTCAGGTTCTTGACCTACACCCATGTCATTTGTACTCATCTCCCTTTCATACAACAATGTGGCACTCTAACAGGTATATCCTTACTTTTGCTGTCATTGACAACTATGGTGCATCTGACAGTTTTCCATAGGTGATTCTTCAACCTCTCTGAGATGATTCTTGATCCTCACTGACTATATTTTTCTCTCATCTCCAGACCATGTGTGCTTCAATCTTATCAAGTGCCAAGTTATCAACCAGTCTTTATTCAAGTTCATAATGTATGGCCTCCCACATTTTTTTTTTATCCCTAGTTACCTGGTATTGATTATTTCTTTCACTACACTCTACTCCATTGCTCCATCCCACCACACACACATACACACTCTTGATGATTCCACTACCTCCTATTCTACATGGGCTGCTGAGGTAGCTTTGGAGAAAAGGATGAACCATAATGGAACTCATACTCACAAATCTTGATTATCCAGTATTTCCCATTATTCTTAGTTTACCATTGATATTTAGTAGAAGGTTATTTACCGCTCTTCAAAGCGTCACATTTTTTTTCATGTGTCTTCACAGTGCCAACTTCCATCCCATGATGCTAGTCACCCTCCATGTATGCATTTCTCCATTCTTCCATTCACAGAAAACAAAGCACCTATGTTTCTACTGGACCATCCCCTAGGTGTGCACCTGCTATAATCAGACGTCAATTTCAAAGTATTCCATCAACATGTCCTTTTCATCCTTCTGCACTGAATTATTTCCAGTAATATAAACATATTACCTTGGTTGATTCCCCCAAATTTTGGCTATTTTGCTATTTCTCTTTTGAAAAAACAAAACAAAACAAAACAAAACTCAGAAGTGTGGTTCCTGTTGTTTTCTCCATTTCATTTCCAAGTTCATTGTTTCTTCAGATGACTCCAACTGGCCTTTACCACTCTAATCTTCTGAAACACTGACATTCAGCCTATATTCTAACAGATTTAGCAATTGTGTACATAGCTGTCCTTCTGGTCACAGTTCTTACGGACCTTCACAAATTTCTGTCTGCTTCCTCTGTTCAGTTTGTAGTTCTTTCTGTTCAGTTTGTCCTTGTTTCTGGAATTCACCATTTCACCTTAGTCTCTCTCCCAGGCAATCCCTTTCCTTCTGATCTTCTCAGGGCAGTCCTACTATGCCATTTATCTTCATTGTAGCCCATAATATATTTAAATGATTTCATTTTCATCTATCTCACCCCACTAGAAAGTAAATTCAATAAAATTAAGAACTTGTCTGTGTAGGCTTAGTTTTTTTTTTTTTTTGAAACCTACTTTTAGTATGGGTTCTCAAATGCTTCAATTCCCCCACCTCTTGCTTCTATCCCACCATCCAAAGGTAGGGGAGAAAAGATGGTAAATAAGACAAGGGAATGTGGACTTGTTTAAAAGTAATTCCTTTGGAGCAATTCCAATCTGTTTGTCAGGATACCAGCAGTCCAGTTCAGTAGTGTCAGAATAACACAAAGGAATCAGTAGTGTTGTCATGATCCAGCAGAAACTGCCGGGCCTTGGTTGCTTTTTTGTGACTTTGCTGGTCATAACCAGAACTGCTGCATATTTTATAAATTATGCTTGAACCAACTTTCCTTCAATGCTGAATAGTAATACCAAAAATTAAGTCCCAAAATCAGCAGCCAGAAAACCTAGATGTATATACAAAATTAGAAGAGAAACTATCTCTGGGAAAAAAGAATACCGACGAGGAGAGGGAGGCAGAAGAAAGAGAAGATGGGAGGTATGGGGGTGATATGCTCAAAGGAATGATGTAGGAAGGAAAAAGTGCTTATCAAAACTAGTACTCTGTACACTGAATATGTGTTAACAAAGGTAAAACAAAAGGAATCAACAAAAGAAAAATTAAAAGTTAGATACTGCAAGTGATGTGTTTATGAATTATAACACTGCTCAAGGGTGCCACATATCTCTCCACATGTGAAATAAATTATTACTTCTTAATGTCATCTTATTTTCATAAGAATATTTTATAAATAAATAAGTCAATAGGATTTATAACTAAAATAGGAACTCATAATGAACTACTCAGAACAGAGGGTGACAATATCTGACTAACTGTCATGATACATGGTAGATTCCCTAAAGGACAAGTCTGAAGGTCTAAGGGAAACACATTTTCAAAGAAGCTTCTCCTCACAATTCTGATGTGAAAACCTTCTTGGTCCATCGTTTCTTCTCTAAAGCTAATCCACAAATGTGAACTATGCTGTGATGAAAGAACACATATTTAGTTCTTTCAAGCAAACTATTAAGAACCTACAGTTGCAAACATGCTACCTAAGATTTAGGAGGTTTACAAAACAAAGTGCTATTGAGAAGTAGGTGAAGCATCTATGCAGAACAAGGTGAGCCTCGATTTTAAGAATATTACTTTAAGTTTTTAACCTTCTGGATATAGTACTGGGTGGTGTAAAACTTGGAAGTAATAACCAATTGAGATAAAAATGACAGCACAGAGCAGTAAAAGTTATGCATAAAATAATGAAGAGGAGGAAGGAAAAAAAAAAGAAGGTGGCAGAAGTGATATTGGGCTCATAGCATTTTTTAGCACACTCAATAAAAAGGATTATTTTTTACTCCTAAAGAATTCTTTGCAAACTGCTGTTTCCCATTATTTGGTACATGTTTATTTTTCTTGTTTTATGGATCTTGTGGGACACAAATGAAACATTAGTTATTGGAGCCAATCTTTGCTATTGTGCTTATGTGCTTTCATACCTAGGCTAAATATTGTCCTGATAGATTAAACATAGGACCTACATTCTCCCTTTATAGGCATATCTGTCATTTGATGGGTTTCCAAGTCATTAGTCCTCCAATTCATTCTCTTTATCTTAGTGTTAAATATCCAGAGAGACCCTATGGTTTTTCATCTGGATGCTAATGAACCACCTCTTTGAAGCTGCTCCGACTGCAGCTGTGCAGCTGAGAGGCCATAATAAGGATGATGGGGGTCATAACAGTCCTTATCATCACCACCACCCAAATCCCACATGTGACAATCACAACATTTCTCAAGTCTCAAAATGGTTATTAAATAATGTGGCCAAGAAAAGAGCCTCTTATGGCTTGGAAGGATCAAATCACTTTTGCAAATTTAACTTGAAATTGCTGATAGTAATCACGGGAGATCAGTAGGAGACGATTCAGAAGGAGACATTAAGGATACACATGCTAGACACTTTGCTGTGAGTAAAGGATTGTGCCTATGCTTCAGGATAAAATAGGGAGCACATTAGAAAGAATGGTGCAAGATATCTCCCACTCCCTTTAAAAAAATTATCTGCAAGAAGAAGATGAAAGGGAGGTATCTCAGAAATACCGAAATTGAAAACTGTACAGCTAATGAAGTTAAAAACAATATTCCTGTCCTAACAAACAAACAAACAAACAAACAAACAAAAAAGACGTGTCCAAAGACGCCAAAAGAGGGCATCAGAACTCATGGAGGTGGAGCTTCAAGTGGTTGTGAGCTGCCAGGCATAGGTGTTGCGAGCCAAACCCAGCTCCTCTAGAAGACCTGTGCGCTTAAGCAAGGAACCACTGTGAGTTGCCTTTTGTATGTGAGATAACCTTTGGACACATTGCTAGTCATGACTGTATGATATAATCTGAAGGGCCAAGGGAAACCTAATTAAAATACATTCACTAACACTTTATGAAATAGGCAGCCAAAGTCCTTTATTAAAAAAAAAAAAGAAAAGAAAAAAAATGGAAACTTTCCTCTATAAGGCCAAGTCAGCCATTGTGGAGGCTCACTAAATCCCCAGGAAAGGAAACACAGTTCTGAATAATGTGAAAGCCTTTAAAAATAAGGATGCTTGGGCTTCATTTTCAAGTCTCTGAAGTATGTGTTAAGAATCTATGTTTTTAAAAGACTCAAGTAAGCGTGGTGTGAATTCAGATGATCTCGCATTCAGAAGGCAACTCGATGGACTAGAATTTCAGTGCTTAAGAACATCAGTGCTGGGTGGACTGGAGGTAGAGGAAGGACGAGTGCTGAAGGGCCTGGGTTCAGTTCCCAGTACCTATGCCCAGCGGCTTACAGCCACTTGTCACTCCATTTCTATGAACTGTGATGCTCACACACATACACAATAAAAACTTTAAAAATATCAACTCACTGAGGACTATCACATCGATAATTTAAGTCAACAATAACTTGATAACTTGTACTTTAGAAAAATTTACATGCTTATTGTCTTTGGAATAAGCCAAACTCTGACTTGGAGACACTTCAGAGGTCTGAAGACCAATATCAGTGACTACAAGGCCTTGTCTGTACTAAACCAATACATTGTGTATATGTATATCTAGATGAGGAGTTAGAATATGTACCACCTGCAAAACATTACTCCATCTGTTTTCAAGTGTTTAATCAGGACAGGTCTATCAGGTAAGGGCAGTTATTTTTTTTCTTTGGAGATCAAAAACCTGAAGCTATGGGATTCAAATAAGGTTATATAGCTTTACAGTCCCTGCACTTGAAGACTGTGCCTTCAGAGGCTTTAACAGAGAGGCAATGACCTCTGGAAAATTTAGAAACATATTGAAAAGCGATTGAGAAATCGGGATCCTAAATCTGTGCTTTATTCAAAAAACTAGAGTCCTGTCCTTGGTTGACTCTTCGTCCTCTTTATGGCTCCCCATCTTGGCAAAACCTTAGCCCTTGCTTTGCCTTCATGTCTTCTATGATTTTCTGAGGAAAAAGAAAAGGAAAGTTTAGATATGTGTTCAATTTGGAGCTGAGACAGTTTAATTTTGTTTGGAATGGAGCAGAGCAGGATGCTGGTTTGTGATGATTTTAGACACTTTCATTTTTGAGGAACGTTGTAGTATAGGAGAAGGATTAAAACTTTCAGAGGAATCAATGCAGTCATCAATTTTATTCTCATACATACATCTTCATACTGCAAACGAGATGAAAGATGCAGCTGTAGGTGAGACAACACTCATTTAAGTGAAGAGCTTGGCACACAGCACAGCTTTAAAGTATCCACAGCTGTCTGAAATTTGCTCTTCATTTTACATTTCTCCCCCTTCTGCATGCGTATTCAATACGATAATTTGCAAGAAGAATTTACAAGATGATGTGGTTTCTTATAATTTGCAATATTAGTTTTCAAACTTTGAGAATCTTTTTTTTTTCTGAGATTCTTCTCTTTCCCTCAGCAGACTTTATTTGCTTGAATAATTCAGTGGGTGCTATTTAATTGGTGTCTGATAAATGGTATGACCTCTTAATTGGAAAGAGTGCCAGATAAAAGGATTGAGTTTAATGTTTTTCAATTACTCCACTCTATTGTTCAGACTGACAACTTACTAGTTCAAATGCAGGAAGGAAAAGGTCCTATCGGTTGGTCATATCCTAAAATTGCTCTAACTTAGAGGATTGAATTTACTGGGTTCCTCTGGACTAAGGTATTTAACTCTAGATTTTTCTATTCTCCAAATGGTCACCATAGTTTAACCAGTTTATAATCAATTTTAATGTTATTAATCATTTAATTACTGATAAATAGAACATGCTCATTGCTTTATGTAAAAAGTGAACTATTTTTTTTCTGGATTTCAGTGTTTATAATCTATCCCCCTCTCCTCCCCCCTCTCTAACGGATGGAAATGGAAAGTACTATCAGAGGACATGAAAGTGCTGAAAGGACTTGTGTTCCTTTGATATTGTTGTGAGATTAAAATTTACTTTTGTTCTCATGTCTTTCCATCAGAAATTATAAAATGGAAATGGAAAAATAACCTGCCTTCAGTAATATATCTGGTGATTTCCAAGGCAAAATGCTAAAGCATGCTTTCGGATTCCTGAACCTATCTGTCAGTCAGAGCACTATGGAATCACTCTTACTGGGAGTGCTATCACTTTGCATGGATACTATGTAGCTCTTTTGAAAAGGATACATTGATCTTAATGGTGAAACTGGTATTCTCATAAACAATCTTATTCATCTCAATGGGAAATGTTAAAGTTTTCCAATTATTTACCAAGTACTATCCTCTAGTTACAGACCAAAAAAAAAAAAGGTAGTTTATTTTGGTTTTGTAAATCTTCAAATGGTGGTATATGAGAGTGTTCCTGTTTGTCTGTGGTTTATACAATGTAGCAAGAACCTTTTAAAGGCACAGTTGATGAGAGCAGAGACTTGTGGTTCTTGTAATCAAGAATGTGTTCTTTCCAGTGATCCATTCTCTCTCTCCCCAACGATCCATTCTCTCTCTCTCTCTCTCTCTCTCTCTCTCTCTCTCTCTCTCTCTCTCTCTCCCTCCCTTCCTCCCTCCCTCTCTCTCTCTTCCTCCCTCTATCCTCACTCTCCTTTCTTAGACAAATTAGGATTTGGTAGTTTGTAGGAATATTGGGGGAAGCTGAGTTGAATGGTTTGGAAAACATCTAGCAGACTATGTCACTTCCAGGTTGGTACTAATCATGTTAACTTTCTGACCTTCCCTTCCTTCTCTGCTGCTGTATTTCAACCTGGCTTTAGACAGTTTTGTGTTACCACTATGAAGTCTGAGGGCAATTAAAACTGTCAGTCTAATTCCCGAGAATTAGTCATCTTCACAGTGCTACCAAAAACTACAAATATACAACATAAATTACTGAAGAAGCATCAGTAAAACATCACTAACACTATTTCTATATAGTTTGTTAATAATTAATACCTATCCCTAGTGTAGTGGTCTACATTATTACTTTTATTTAGAATATACTTAAAGCAAAGTTTTCCTTTAACTGCTTATGATAAAGTGTGACTGCACATCTGACCAATCCCTTGCATATTACTTCCTGCTTTCCTTGGATGTGTTTCTGATCTCAATATCATCTTTAATAAGCTTTACAGTTTTTACCACACTGTAACATTAAAATGCCTTTATCGCCTCATTTTAAATGTATTTAAATTACAGTATAACTCTTATTAGAATGCAATGAATTGCTACTAATCTGGATTGATGTTTAACTATTCTATTTTTAACACCTAGACACTCATCTGTAGAGTGATTAATTATCTTAAGTTTAAATGGAATTTTCAACCTCTGGATCAAAATCCCTTTAACCTTTTAATAGTGTGACATACTTTTTAAATGCATTTATTACTGTTGAGGGTGTGTGTATGTACATGATGTGTATATGTTGGCATTATGCCAAGCCACGGATGTGTATGCAGGGGGTTAAACAACTTCATGGAGTTGATTCTCTCCTTCAACCTTTATATACGTTTCTGGAATAAAACTCAGTTCATCAGGATTCTACAGCAAGAGTCTTAGTCTCTCAGCCACCCCACCAGCCCATATGTGACAGATTTTAAGTTTCTGAAATAATTAACATCTTTGAATTCTTTACCATACAAAATATATTACATAAATATATTTTGCTCAATAGTCAGATAAGCCTCTGAAATAAATAAAATACATATCTTGTATGTTTAAAGTGCCTTAAATTGATGATATGACTGGCTTATGAAGAGCCACTTTAAATCTGAATCATCTCAACTTTGTACTTCCTCTTATGTAATACAAATAATTATTAACAACAGCCTTCTTAACCATTTTAATATTATCACACAGTATGTCATTTGTTGAACTTTTGGTAAGTGTGTCTCACTTTTCCTTTGGGGACTGACCCTGCTCCATTTCCAGTTCTGACAGAGTTGACAAGCTCGACCCACAGTGAACTAAATAATCCAGGCCTAACCAATTGCATTCTGCAAGTCCTGTTATTCAGTTTAGTAGTAGATGCTGTGAGAGTCTGTAATTTGATTTATCCTTCCTTCCAACCAGAGAATTACACTTTCACAGGTGGTGGATGACCCAGGATTCCCAGCTCAGAGACACAGGAATTCACTGCTCATGATACAACAATATAGCGGAAAAGCTAACTAATGGGGTCGTCTTTGTCCTACCTCTCACTTAGATGATGCCTATGAAACTGGGTGGCTCCTATGTCACAGTGGATTTGTGTCACATCTGAGTCACACTGAGTTTGGAGACATCACTCTTCTATGACAAAGAGTGGTCAAGGTTTCTCTTTATCCTTGAAGGAGACATAACTGTTTGGGGTTGTTTGCTACGAAAACAACCTTGAGAAATAATGTAAGAAATCGGGCAGTTAGGCAAAACTTAATATTCCTAGCATATTCGGCAGAATGAGTAGAGGCTAAGAAGCTCGTAGAGCTGGGGCTGACAAGATGAAATCAATTGGTACAGCTAGAGAGACTTACATTTGAGTGTGGGAGGGTAGTATACTACACACTCTGTAAGAACAAAGGATTCGGAGTCTTAAAAGGAATCAATATAGCAGAAGTCAAAGATTAAAGCAAAGACTGAAAAAAAAATTTCAGGGAATTGGGAATCAAGTCACCCTGAGGCCAGATCTTCTCAAGAATGTTTACTCTTGCGTGCTAATTGAGTTTTCACTCATTAACAACTGAAAGTCTTTGACAGGTTTGGCGTTCAGCATGCATTGTCTCATCACAACAGCCCTGCAGAAGAGGATGTCATTAGTTTGCCCTTATAGATGAGGGTAATAAGCATCATAGAGATTAGCTTGTCTGTATTACACAACAAAGCAGAGCCTCCTATGCTGATGCTAAGCCCCATGCTCTTAGACTCGCAGTCACTTGCCCTCATGCTGTAGTGGGATTTTAGCAAACAGCTAGATTTTTCCTGGCTCTAATGAACCAACATTTCTATAATAGAGAGTATCATAGAAGTTCTCAAGTGATCCTTGTTTGTGGGGATTACAAATCACTTGTGAAGACATAGTTGTGTTAGAAGATATGGTTTTCAGAGCAACTGCTGCCTAACATTTTGATATAATGTGTATATTGAAAAGTCTTGTTTCCGGAAAAGCTAGCACTTAAAGTCACAGTTGTGTAAACTGTAAAGCTGGGGGAAAAGGACAAGAGTTTCTTTGGAGAACTGGGAAAGGTTAGAACGGAGTCCTGAGCTAGGGAAGAGGATGTAGATATGGAACTCTGAAGGGGAAAGGGAGAAGACAAGTTTTGATGTCACCAATAATTCCTTATCATGCTACTCTTTTAGTTAGCCTATGAGCATGTGTGTGCAGGTGCACATACACATGCATACCTGTATATGCATGAGCACATAATTTAATTTAAGCTTCAGGTATAATAGTTTATATACAAGACAATTTGAGAATCTGTTGAAAACACATACATGTCAATTTGATAGTAACCGTGGATATAAAGGAGAATGCTTGATTTAATTATTGATGTTGGATAGACGTTATTAATATTAGCTAGCTGGTGGATTGTTCAAGCATTATAGAAACATGAAGAATGTAGTTCAAATGATTATTCATCCTTCCCCTGAACAGCCCTGCAAGCCACAAGGGATAGCTACTGTACCTACATGTCCTCCATTCACCCGCCCCAATTAAATGAATTAGAAATTGTCTTTGGAAATATAAATTATCTTTGCAAAAGTCAGACCAATTCATATGTATTATTCTGCGGATTCCTTTTCTGCAAAACCCGTGGCCTCCAGTCTAATACATTGTCTTTATTGCTTACATCCTAATGTTGGGAGAACCTGGGAATTCTTTCTTTGAAAGAATTCCAGTCAGGAAAGCACATTGTAGACAGGTAATCTGGTAGGTGGATAGTGCCTCCTCCTTGTCATTTCTTCTTATGCTGTGTCTCCTCAGCATTGATTTGGATTGATCTAGGTTAAAGGGATTTATTCTTTAAGTTATTAGTTTATCATTACTCAGCAAAAATTGGCGCCATCCTGAGGTTTCATCATTACATGGATATAAAATGTCTAGCTGTGGACTAAGACCGAGCTTTATAGATTATTTGACAATAATTCACCTTGTTATCAAAGTGAACACTTAACAGAGGATTTTGACCTAAAATTATATCTCCTTTTTAGATAGTGCTTTCCTCTCCCTAGCTGTTTGACATGCAGGCATTTTGCTATGTTAGTTTGAGGGATCTGCTTCAGTTCACAGAGCTCATCCACCTTGTCATCATTGTAGAGATATCTTTATTACTTTTTATAGCTATAATCAGAAGCCTGAGTATATATGACTGCCCATAACAGTCCTTTTGCAAGTGCTCCACTTCTCTGTGGATTCTCCAGGTAGGTCAGAAAATAGTAAAGTATCACTCGGAACTTTATCTCAGCACCTGTTTTCCCCTAGGGAAGCCATGACACGATGTTGAACCTTTTTGGCATAATTTTAAAACCAACAATCTAAAATCTGTTGGGGGAGAAGCAAAGTTACCATCTGTGCCTGTGGAAGAGGGTGTCATTAGCTTCAAGGCCCAGTGTTGCTAGAGAGCAATGTCAGCCTAGCAATGCCCCCATGCTGTGAGCACTCACGACAGGAATGTCAAATGCTGAGCACCAGTGGAGTTCCCCCAGCTCTCTGATGTACTATAAGAAGAGACTGAGCTAGTTCATGAAAATAAGATACCACCAATGAGTTTTTCCGTAATGAGGTTGCATTAGCATCTATATTATTTGCTGAATAATAATAGGTTAGAAATACATTTGTAATTTAAAATGATGCATCTGCCTGCTAGGAGATGCATTTTTTTCTCATATGCAAACTACATGTTTAACAGTTGGTACAATGGTACAATGAACCGAGCACCGAAGCTTTTTAATGCCATCATTTTTCATGGTTCCTGTGTGAGAAGGTAGCCTGGGAGTTGAGAGGTCACTTGAAGTTAGATAATCAGACACAGATATTAAACTGGCACATCTTAACTTCCTCTATCAATCAATCTTCATTATGGTGACAGTGACTCTCTCTCTCTCTCTCTCTCTCTCTCTCTCTCTCTCTGAGGGGGGGTCTCATGACCTGAGGATTTTTCCTGTATCTCTCTTTGAGGGCAAGCTCATCTCACCCGAGGACAGGACAGGAGATGGGTCTATAGTTAGGAAATCAAACTTTCTTGGGAGTCAGGTGTGAGTCTGACTGAGGAAGGAGTGGAAATTGGGTTAAGGCTTTCCTGCTGCCTGGGACTCAGGGCTAAGGAATTCAACCTCGATGGTTTTCCTCTAGTACAAAGCAGTTATTGAGAATATGGAATGTTTAGTAAGTGAGGTTGACAGAAACAAAGATAAATACGAAAGATCTGAGACAGCCTTTGGCAGAGGGAGAGAAGAACAGACCAAGGTGATCCTGGAGGACATCCAGGACCCTAGGTCCCCTCTAGTCACTGACCCAGGAGTTTCCATGGCAGGGTGACAGACCCTGCTCAGTCTGTGGCATCCATCAGCCTGATGATCAGTGTGAGCTCCATGAGAACATCAGGGGCAGCATCCCCCAGGAACCTGAAATCCTGCTCCAGATGAGATGTAGGCTCCTGGCTCTAGAGCTGCTAATGTCAGCAAACTAAAGCCAGGAAGCATTCACATGAACAAAGGTAAAAGACCTGGAGGGCCACTTTCCCAAGGGCTCACCCAGTCATATTTACCACTAGGATATGTAGTACGTCCCTACAGAGTTTAGCATCATTTTAGCAATAATAAGAGAGAAAGGAGGTTCTAGCTGTGCAACTCTACAAACTTAAAGAAAGCAACTTTAAAAAAATAGCTATTTAAATTATTACCTCAACTGTCTCTTTTCTCCCAGTTTGAAAACTAGTTTAAATGGTTTTTGGAATGACGTTTAGATTAGTTAAAACTAAATTAACAAATTCTGTGTAAGGGAAGGACGGCTCTAAGAAAACAATATTACAAATCTAAGTTGTAAGCTTCGTATTTGCTACCTTGTTCTGACTTTGAGAAATAGTGACAATGTAAAAGTGCCCCCATCCTTAATCATTGTGAGGTGATGTATATAACTATATGAACCTGGGGTTACAGGGTGATGTATATAACTATATGAAGCTGGGGTTACAGGATGACATTTATAACTATATGAAGCTAGGGTTTCAGGGTGATGTATATAACTATATGAAGCTGGGGTTTCAGGGTGACATATATAACCGTGTGAAGCTGGGGTTATAGGGTATTGGATGACTTCACCCACTATCACAGTAGGATTTCTGCTCTCCAGTGCTTGAGGAATACTGCTTTATTTTGCTATGAAAATAAAGCTGCTATAAATCACAGACCCTGCTTTAAAAAAAAAAAAAAATCCTCACCAAGCCTTGTTACAACCTCCAGCATGGAAATGGCCCAATCTGAGCAAGGCATAAACATGTGTTCTTCTCAAAGCCTGGCACTTCTATTTCTTTTCTCCTCTACTCTTTCAACACTTTTAGGGTTGCTTCTCCCTCCCATTGTTATGTCTCTAATGTAAAGCAGCAGTTACTTAGCTCTACAGCAAAATCTGAGGTCATAAATGAGGTCAGGCAGTAATTTAATCTGTGAAAAACAGAAGTGTTGTCTGGTCAGTGCAGTGATACCAGAGTGTAACCTAACCTAGGTCATTGCTTCCTGTGCAGGCTCAGTCAAGGGTGGCTATTGCTTCCTTCTTTTCTTCCTCCTCCTCCTCTTCCTCCTTCTCCTCAGCCTCCTCTTTAGCCTCCTTCACTCCTTGTCTAGCACACACACAGACATACACAGACACACAGACACACAGATACACAGACACACAGACACACACAGACACACAGGACATGCACAATAAGATTCACATTTAAAGGAAATCAATTCAAAGGATAAAGGGATCTTGTAAATTTTCAAAGTTAATTTGAGATGTTCCTAAGAGCAAAGTGTGACTGTCAATCATACCTATGCATTCAAATAACTCCTTCGAAACAGTAAGATTCAAATGGAAGCCAGACAACTTGCAGCAGTGTAATACATCTGTTTATTCAGTTACGATTACAGGTTAAGAACACTACATTTTTATCCTTTTGAGATGATAATGATGGAGATTTCAGTTTATAAAGTTCACTTTTTTAACAATTAAAAAGCTACTTAACAGAAAAGTATATATATATATATATATATATATATATATATATATATATATATATATATATATATATATATATATATATATATATATA